>CATIWO010484179.1:0-10056 GCA_949673435.1 Macaranga tanarius
AATTGTATAATTTTAAGAAAATTATTTTATTTATTTATTAATCTCTCTAAACTACACTATATGTATAATCTAAAGTAATTAAATTAAAAATAAAAATGTATAATAAAATAAAGAATTCAAACACACACACACACACACACACACACACACATATATATACATATATATATCACTTCAGTTTAAATTTTTATTTTTAAATTTAATTATTTTAAATTACACATATAATTTAATTTAGAAAGATTGATAATTAAGTAGAACATTTTTCTTAAAAATAATAACATTAATAAAAAAATTAAGGACAATTTTGTCTATTGAAATTTAAAATTTAAAATATTTTGATAGAAACATAATTTTAGGGACTAATTTGTATTTTTATTAGATGTCAAACTTTTTAGAATGGGCTAAATGACCGAATTGAATAACGTTAGGTGTATTTTTGAACTAAAAAATAGATTAGGGGCTTATCTGGGCTTCACACCATACATTAGGAGCTAAATTGGACCTTATCCCTTTAATTAATAATTAGAGAATAGTTAAGACGAAAAGGGGATTATTAACCTATTTATAAAAATAATTTAAAAATATTAATAAATCTTATATTTAATAAATTAAAATATTTAACTAATTAATTTATAAATTAAAGCGACAAACTACTAAAAAAATTTATCAAGGGACTCCTGATATATTGGACTTTTTTAAGATGTTGGTTTTCCCCTATTTTAGACGAATTTCATTATGTTGGAATCTTTTGGTTGGGGAAGACTTTTTCTGATTCGTTTTCACTTAAGTAACTTGATTTTGTTAAAATTGACTGTCAAATTGGTTGATATTTTGAACATATTTGGGGTCTTATCCTTGAAGCTTTAGATAGGTTGAGAGCTTCGACTGGAGACTTTTGAAAAATAAAATAAAAAGAAAATGTAATCTACGAACCAATAAGCATTTTTTTTTATAAGATAAACTTCATTCAATTAAACGGGCAATCATCACCCAACAAAACATCCTTTAAAAAACTAGGCACTGACTGAAAATAACAACTAGCATTGGAAAGGGAAAACTTGGCCAAAGCATGAGCCACCCTGTTCGCTAGTCACCTAACAAAAGAAACTGAAAACATCAAGTTTGCTTCACACAGCTGGATATAAATAGATATAACTACTTTAACTTCTGACCGATCTTCCCCTTTATTACACACATCATCCACCACTGACTTAGCATCCAGCTCAAAAATCACATGCAATAGGTTCAATGACATTACCCACTGCAAGCTGTCACGAAGAGCTAAAGCTTTAGCCATTCTTGTCGAAGCTACCTTAGCTAGATACCTGGAACGACACGCTATCACAGACCCATCCTCCCTACGAAGAACCATACCTAATCTAGCCATACCAGTTTGTATATCCAATGCTCATCATAGTTACATTTTACCGATCCTGTGGGTGGTTTTTGCCATCGTACCTCTTCTTCCTGGACTTCAGCATAACAAGCAACGCTTTCTATCCTCACCATCTGCCATTCCTGTAAAAATATTAACCTACTAGACATTGTTTGCTTTGCAGACACATGAGAGTCTTTCCAAACTTTGGAACTTCACTGTTGCCACATCGACCATAAAACCACGGCCACCTTTTCCATCAGACCCTTATTAAGCAAGCTTAACAGAGATAGAACCCATGTGCTCAGGTAATCAAACTGATGCTTTTCAAACCGGAACCCCACTTCTTGCCAGCACTCTCGAGCAGATGGACATCCCACAAACACATTCCAATCATGTTCAACATCTGAATTACACATAACACAAAGAGAATTCACAGCTATACCTCTGGCCTGCAGTCTTTATCTAGTAGGAAGACACTCAGAGCACACTTTCCAAAGAAAAAATTTGACTCGTGGAGGAATTCTAAGCTTCCAAAGTAAGTCCCACCCTTTCAACACCTCCCTCGTTTCTCTCTGAATATCCAGTAAAGCATTATATCCAGACTTAGAAGAGTAACACCCATCCTTTGTAAATTGCCAGCAGACCCTATCATTTACTTCACGAAAAGGAAGGGGAATACCGCCAACTAACTCAGCTTCATCTGGACTAAGTAAAGAGTCAAGTTTGCCTATATCCTATACTTGACAATCAGCTCTCAAAAGATCCGTCACTTTCATATTGAAATCTAATCCTGGCGGTAATGACTGTAACCTAAAGTTTACAGTACAGGAAACCCACGGATCATAGATGCCCACTGTTTTACCATTCCCAATCACCCATTTAAGCCCCAGAGCTAGAACATCCTTACTACCCTACACACTCCTCCAAATATAACTCGGGTTGTTCCCCAATTTGGAAGAAAGGAAAGTCTCATTTGGAAAATATTTTTCTTTGAAGATTCGGCTAACCAAAGCATATAGATTAGTAATAAAATTCCACCCTTGTTTAGCAAGAAGAGCTAAATTAAACCCATGTAGCTCCCGAAAGCCCAAGTCACCCTCTGAATGTCTATGACACAGCTTAGACCATCCAAACCAGTGAATACTCTGCCTGCTATCCGGTTTTATACCCCACCAAAAAGAGTTAAACATTCTCTGAAGTTCATCACAAAGAGAAACTGGAATCATAAAAGTACTCATACAGTAGGTAGGAATAGCTTGACCAATAGACTTCATCAAAATATATTTCCCAGCATTTGAGAGGCATTTAGACTTCCACCCACTTAATTTATTTCTTAATCAATCCTAAAAAAACTGAAAATAGCTCTCTTAGACTTCCCAATAAGAGATGGAAGACCTAGATATCGACTTATATTAAGAGGAGAAAACACTTGAAAAGCATTAGAGATTGAGGACTTGATATCCTCCACCATATTAGAGCTGAAAAAATACCCGATTTTTACAGATTAATAGATTGACTCGATGCCTTCTCATAAGTGGAAAGAATTTGTTGAACATGCCCACACTCTTCCATATCTGCCTGAAAAAATAGAAAACTATCATCAATAAAGAAAAGATGAGAAATAGAAGGAGCTCTTCTGCTAATCCTGCAGCCATAAATATGACCACTCTTCTCAGTTCTATTAATCATGACAGACAAAGCTTCCGCACATAAGATAAAGAGGTATGGAGATATAAGATCTCCCTGCCTCAACCCTCTTTGAGGAAAAATTAGACCCACCAAAGAACCATTAACTGCCATAGAATAAGAGACTGAAGAAACACATAACATAATCCAATCTACCCAGACCTGATCAAAACCCATTCGGATCATAACGTTTTGTAAAAAACCACAATCTACTTTGTCACATGCCTTACTTATATCAATTTTCAAAGCCACCTCTATAACATTACCTCTATTTTTCTATTTTATATGGTAGAGGCACTCAAAAGCGATCATTACATTATCAGTAATAGTTCTCCCAGGAACAAATGCAGACTAGGAGTCAAATATAATGCGAGGGAGAATAACTTTCAGCTTATTAGCCAAGACCTTAGCCACTATTTTATAAAGGACGTTACAAAGTGAAATAGGCCTTAGATCCTTCATATTGGTTGGGTAATCTGTTTTAGGAACCAAGACAATAATCGTATCATTCAAAACCTTAGGGAAATCCTTTCTTCTTAACTAATCCATTCTATCATGATAAATGTCAGTACCAATCAAGTCCCAAAATTTTTGAAAAAATTTTGGGCTAAGCCCATCAGGGCCCGGTGACTTATCTGCATGCATGGCATAAGCAGTACTTCAAAACTCTTCCATAGAAAAAGAAGCTGTAAGAAATTCATTATCTTCCCTTGAGATCTTATTCGGCATATCACACAGAGCACCATAAGAGACATTTGAGTCAGAAGCATACAAGTTAAGAAAATAGCTTTTGATAATCTTACAAATATCCTTCTACTTCTCCATCAGAACACCTGCATCATTTTACAACTTCATAATAGCATTCCTGCGCTTTCTTGAGGAAGCCATAGCATGGAAAAATTTAATATTTGAGTCACCTCCTACTAACCAAAAAGTCTTCGCACTCAGATGCCAATAAGCTTCTTCTTGCTCGAGGAGAATGCCAAACTTTCTTTTTTTAACAAAAAAATCCTAAATAAAGTCATTATCATCCTTCTCACGTAGCCTATATAATCTGTTCGTAGACTTACGGATTTTATCTTTAAATTTACTTTTAAAAAGATGACCCCATTTTGACATAGTACCAGAAATACCCATAAGCTTTTCCATTATAAATATATTTAAAAACCGATCCCATTTTTAGCGCACAAGATTAAGAAAATTTGGTTCCCTGACCTAGGCCATTTCAAATTTAAACCTCCTCATACTAACTTGATTCAGCCCTAAAGAAGTAGCCAACATAATCGGAGAGTGATATGATACTGTTGAAATAAGATTCGTCAAACAACAATTTAGAAACCGTAACAGCCAAGATTCAGAAATAAATGCTCTATCAAGCTTTTCCTATACCCAGTGATCTATCCCACGACCCCTTTCCCAGGTGAATTTATAGCCTCTGAGTTCCACTTCTATTAACCCATAATCTATAATTACCTCTACAAAATTCCTTATAAGATAATCGGGGTATAAATCACCTCCTTTCTTCTCATCTTGACCTAAAATATAATTAAAATCCCCTATGATGTCCCACGACAACTGGTGAAGAGAGACAAGATTCTGAAGAAGACCCCATGATTCATTACACTTCCCTTTATCATCTTCACCATAGAGCCAGGTAAGTCACCAATTTCCATTCAAAGGATCATAAACAACAGCATCAATAAAATCGGACGAGTAACTTAGAATCTGAATTTGATCTTTCTTTTTCCACAGAAGCGCTAATCCGCCTCCCCTCCCTACACGATCCACAGCCAAGACTCTTTTGAAATCTAACTTGCTTTAAATAGCATCCATTTTAGAAGCTTGCACTAATGTTTCCATAAAAAAACCACATCTGGCCGGCGAGAATTAACCATCTCGTAAAGATATCGAATTGCCCGAGGGTTGGCCATACCCCGATAGTTCCAGCTTATACAATTCATAGCGGACAGTGGACCTGACTGACAAGTCACACCGTTTGAGATTTAAAAGAACCTACATCATCCCAATTAAGTTAAGAAAGTGCAGCTTCTGGTTGATTCATAGATAACATATTATCTACCATTAAAGTACCATCTTCTAGGGCCTCCAAACTACTAGCTAACTCAAGCCCAGCTCGTCTTCTTTTTCTATCATCCTGGATTTCAAGCCTAATAATCTCATCTGACTCTCTATAATTTATTAGGCCCAACTGATTAATAATCCCCTTTTGCTTGTCATATGGATCATCCCTCTCCTTCAGCACAATACTGTTACCCGCATGTTTGGATAAGGAAACATGGAAATCATGTTGTCTACGTCCTTGAACCGCTCCACGTAAATCTCCCATAATAGCTCTATCTCCTACATGCATATTGCCACGATCAGTGTTCATTCCCATATTTCTAAGAGATATGTTCATCCCACAATCACTAGTAGTTTCCATATTAGCATCCTCCTCCTTCAACCACCTTTCCGCTCTATCATCACCCCCTCACCTGACCGGAGCCTTTAACTATACCCCCATTCTCTTTTAATCTCATCTTCTGAGAAAAGAAAATATTGATCACAGTATTTATCCGTGTGTGACATCAGCCCATAAATGTAACAAAAAGATGGAAGCCTTTCATACTTGAAGTAAATTAAACTCCATTCCTCCTATGCCTTTTGAATCTTCTTCCAACGTTTCAGAGGTTTCCTAACATCCAATTCCACTTTAACGCGCATATAATTTCTCCATATGCTTGTATTATTATTGGCATCATACTCTACAAACTTGCCAATGAAATCTCCTATTTGCTTGCCAATAACATTGGACATAAAGCCCACTGGTAGGTCATATACCTGAACCCAAATGTTAACATAGCACAACAGAACATGTGCAGGATCTTCTCCAACTTTCAGATAGTTAAACACTACCAGATGATTATCAAAAGACCATGGCTCACCATAAATTATTCTCTTCATATCCCAATCATGGAAAAATTAGAACAGATAGAGGTTGGTTATGACCTCTTTAATAGTGACTCTCTTACCAGGCCTCTACAGATTCGCCAAAGTCCCTTTCATCGTATGGAAATTCACACTCCTATCAGTTAACAACCTCCCAACCAGATACAGAGACGGATTCAAAGAACTGTTGTCTTGTGATGGCCGAACTAACACCAGTTCTTCTTCTTCCTCGTTTGAGAGTGACATACCAGTAAATCTTTCCTCCATTGAAGAAAATGAAACAAAACCACAGCTACCAAAATGAAACAGACAAAACTCTCATCAAGAGAGACAAAGATAAACTTCAACCTCTCACAAAAGGAGAGACATACTGCTTAGAGATTGATAATAGAGAAAATGTACAATTATATAGTTTATTTAACATTCAAAGTAGGAAAATAATAGTGAATTAGATATGAAAAAGTACTATGACCTAATAAGCATTGAATCTCCATTAAAAAAAAATACTTTTAGTGATGACTTTTTAAATGTTATTAATATTTCACTAATTATCACAATTTAATAACCTAAATTTCGATGTTAAATCCTAATTTTTTGTGTGTATGATATTTACTTATAGTACTAACATTAGGGGTATAACTGAATCAAGTCGACTTACGAGTTACTCATAATTGACTTGAAAACAACTCGAAATCGATTCGATTATTATCGAGTCGAGCTCGAACTCGAACTACTCGAGTAGATTATCAAGTCAAGCTTGAACTCATTAATATTTGACTCGATAGGCTCGCAAGCTTGATCGAGTTTGTGTATATTTACCATTTTATTCTTTTATTTTAATATACTTACAATAATATCTTATCGAATCGAGTCGAGTTACATATTGAGTCGAGTTCGAATATTTTAATATCTTAAAATTTTAAAATTTTATATAATTAATCAAGTTGAGCTCGAGTTTTAAAAAAATAAACTCGATCGAGTTTGAGCTTCAAGTTTAAGAGCCGAGTCGAGTTCGAGCTTGGCAATATTTCGACTTAACTCGCTCGAACTTGACTCGGCTCGATTATATCCCTAATTAACTAACATATTCGTACAAAATATGTGCATGGTTTCTTTAAATAATTCTTTTATTATGTTTTGTTTGAATGAGATATAAGGGCAGGAAAAAAATTTCACTTCCCTAGCCAGCAAAATATTCTTTATTTTTTTATTATATATATATATATATATATATATATATATATATATATATATATATATATATATATATATTATCTAGAATAGTAAAATTTTTATGTTACTAATATAAAGGAGGCAAAAAAAAAAAAAAATCTACTATCAATAACATAAAAAAAATCTTCATGAAAAGGATAATTGACAATTAGCATAATGCTTAGGGACGTTAATCACTTGATCTTCTTAAAGTTTGGCCTGATCCATTTTTTTTATTCTTATCATTTTCAAATATATTATGATCTTTCTCAAATTTGTTCTGTTAAACTATTATTGTCACGACTATTTAATTTACAGGTAAATAGGTCAAATTGAAAAAAAAAATTTGTTTTATTTGGTTTCTAAATTGTTAATATAAAATTAAATTGATCCAAAATTATTTTTAAACAAATTAAGATTTTTTTTTCTTTTCTTTGTACTTAATGTAATTGTAATATTAAAAATTAATAATAAATAAATACTTCCATTTTTTAAAATAATTTTTATTCATCATATTTTTATAATAGTTTCTACATAATATCTTAAAATTCACGTAAAAAAATTCATATTATTTGATAATATATATTGTACAAATTTAATTTAATTTAATTTGATAAATAATTTTATAATTAATTTATATAAATATTGGTATCTGAACTTTTATGTATTTGAATATTATGATATAAAATTTTATATGACACTATAAAATACATGATATAAAAAATTTGTATGTTAACATATTAGATAAAATAAAAACTTTAAAAAACTTAAGGTGAAAATATATATAACTTTTAAATTATATTATATATTATATAAAATAAGAAAAATATTTTTATATAAAATATTTTTGAGTTAATTTTTATTTTAAACTAAAAAATATTTCATTATTCTTGTTGTTGTTGTTATTAAGTTAAAAAAATAAGATACAATCTATTCTTCCAATTCACTTAAAAATTTATTTTAAGTGAGTTTAATTTATTATTGAAAGTTTAGAGATTAAATATTTTTTTATTTATTCCATTTAAATATAAATCAAATGATTAAAAATATAGTAATTTGAGATAGTCCATAAGTGCCAAATATTTAATATTTTTTAATTCCTTTATATTTAGTTTTATGATATATTTTGTGATTTATGAGCTGATTATTATGTTTTATGAATTAGGAATGGATTTGAGGCATTAGATAGAAATTGGAGTATAAAGTGCTCTCGGAGTTTGGCAGATTCTACCTTTGGAGGTTCAGTAGACGTTTCAACATCCTTAGAGGTCCACCTCTTTCAAAAATCAAGAAAGCCTGAGATTTGAACACAATGGATTCTCATCAATATGCTGCTTAAAATAAAATCTTGGGTAGATATTTGCAGCAAGAAAATCTAATTAAACCTTTTGCATAAACCACCATGATTTCTTTCTCTAGAACAAATTCAACACATACATCGTTTTCTATACATCTCCAGTTCTTTATTCTTGGTAGAAGTTGCTCAGGATTAGCTTGGTGGTACGTACCTATTATTAGCTGTTGTTGCTGATTATTCTGATCGATCTCTAAGACTGAGTGAAGCAAATGGTCTTGACAAAAGCTGCTCAGGATTCCCTTCAGAATAGCTGGAATCTGGGAAGCTGATTGAATGCACCAACCATTTCATGGGTACAACCAGATTCCTGCATTCAAAAATTGTTGTGAAACTTAAGGTAATACCCATTAACACACATTGATAACATCCTGTTCTTGTCTTTAGAAATGGTAATTTTGAACTGATAACAGGAAACATTGGTGTTTCATGAAGGGAATAAGATACTTATAAGAAGACTGGAAGATAGTAACTGCATACCCCTCTACACATTTGTGCTTGCAGCGTTTCATCTTGTCCACAGTATAATTCCCAAAAGTGGCATCGAGATGCTTTGCTAGTTTTGATAAAGCAGATAATGGTAAGATATCCCAAACCTTAAGAACCTGAATGTAGTATGAATTTTCCTTGACAATGTCAACTGTCCAAATGAGATTAAGGAGTCCGTTGACAGTGTAATTTTCTAAAATTTCAGAGGAAGTTTCCCCCCAGAAAATGGTGTCATTCTTCTTATGAGATTGACGCCAACCGCTTGAAAGCTTCTCTAACAATGATATCACTTCTTTTTGAATATCAGCATTCAGCTTCAAGATAGAATTCCGAAAATCATCACTCAAGCAGACCTTCCATTTTGAATTTATGAATAGGAAAGAATCCATGTCAAATAAAGAATCAATTTGGTTTAGCTCAATCAACACATTCATAATAGCCTTTGCCAAGTTCTTGTCCTGATTAGCGTTATGAAAACACTTTCTTTCCTTGGCATCAATGACTAATTTCTTCCAAATAGTGTTGCTATTGGTAAGAGTTGTAGCATTCCCTACTATCCAGAGACAATGCCTGCAGAATGAAGTAAAATTTTTAGCTTAAAATTATCAATATATCATGTGCCTGACTGTGCCTGTGTATAAGTTTTCAGGAAATAATAATTTATAGTCTTTAAAGTAATTAATACTTTGCACGAGTCAATGCTACATTTGCCCTTTGTCGATTGGACAGAAAACCCACTGATCCACTCCCATTACATCTGACAATAGAGATAATTATGACATCTTCCTCGCCACCTTGAAACCCATCAACAGAACGAATGCCAATAGAAAAGTCACTATTTGCATTTTAAGTCTGCCCAAATTTCTCCTGCATTGCTTTAACTTGAGCCTTGTATGGTGATATGACTCCTATGCTCATCCTCTTTCTTTTGTCAGTGAATTCTGTATCACATCAGTACTCTTATCACCAGACCAACAAAGGACTTCAC
>CATIWO010484211.1:0-29231 GCA_949673435.1 Macaranga tanarius
AGCCAAAGAAACAAGAAACTAAAGGAGAAGGAAATTATCTTCAACTCTAACACACTTGCATTAACTAGGCTGCTGTTATATAGCAGCAAGATTACAGCTTTTACAAGCAAAAACCATGCTGAATACTGACATTTACACCTATAAGTATGGTGTACATTACTTGCTTTTACTTGTATAATTAAATAAGAACCATATCTACTTGTACTTCACTAACTACTCAAGTTTTAAACAAACTAAATTTTTTAACTATGTAAGCAAAGTCTCATTAGCTTCAACATGGACCAATAATAATAATAAAAAAAAGCCTAGCTGCCATACTTGACTACCTTGGCTTGGAACATTCTCTGATAGAAACATACTCTGACCAAGTTAAACTTTTATCATCTCCAAAGTTTTCAGGTTACAAGCCTAGGCCAAGGGACGAGCTGTTTGGGATTAAGGGAAGCAAAAAATGCAAGGTTCAATTCGTAGTGAATAAAATTTTCAAACGTTGATGAACTTGCAATGTATCAAGTGCTTGCAACATCGCAATTGACGGATCCTAACTTTAGACGCGGCCCTAATTGAAATTTTGAAGCCTCAAAGATAATAGTCCAAACTTTGAAATTTAAATTAGTAGACTTTGCTTGCTTTGCTTAGAAAAATCAAGCAATTTTACCATTTTTTTCCACCGTAGAAAGCCAATAAGCAACCATTTTGTTGGAGTCTCTAAGCAACCCATCAGACAAGTTAATTCATTTTATTTTTCATAATTCCATGAAGTCAAGTTGCTATCCTTAGAGAACTCTAAATTGCATACGTGCTAACAAATATTAGAAGTCTTGACAGGTTTCTTGAAATGTGAAAACAAGAAAAATAAGTTTTCAGTTTCTACAACAAAATATCACTAGCAGAAAGCAAAGCTTAGCGGCCCTCTAACAATGTCACTGTCATTTCATTTGAAATCAAATTTCCAATTGAGGACGAATCTGTCTCTGAAAGACACCTTTCAGCGTAGAAACCAGGTCGTCCAGGTTGAGGTAAGAATGTGCTTTCAGTATCCAACATCAGGAGCACAGTTGCCATTGTTGGCCTCTCCTCTGGCTGCTGTTGGACACACAAAAGCCCCACTTGTATGCATCTCAGTACTTCAGACACAGGAAACTCATTCTCCAGCAATTCATCTACTAATTCCAAGGCTTTTGTTTCACTCCATAACTTCCATGCCTACAAAAATTCAAGTTATAAGGTGCAGTATATTCCAATGTTGCACACATGGAAAGCAGTGCGGTTCCATACTCACATGCCCCAGAAGATTGAGTTTGTGCTCCGCATGGAAAAATCCACGGTTTTTCTTACCACTCACCATCTCCAACAATATAACACCAAAGCTGAAGACATCAGATTTCAATGAGAAGTTTCCATCTATTGCATACTCTGGAGGCATATAACCACTGCAGCACTCGCAAATGGAAAACAGACTTTCAGCAGGACAAATTTTGGAACAAAAGATGGGGGAAAAAATCTAAATTCTGTGTCTTAATACTTACTATGTTCCAACAATCCGCTTTGTGTTTCCTTCTGTCTGATCTCCACCAAACATTCTCGCCATTCCGAAATCTGAAATTTTGGGATTCAACTCGCTATCTAATAGAACATTACTGGCTTTCAGATCCCTGTGGATTATTCTTAATCTTGAATCTCTGTGTAGATAAAGAAGCCCCCTAGCTATCCCGATGATGATGTCTAATCTCTTTTGCCATTTGAGCAGAGGCCGTGTTGTTTCATCTGCTTAAATTGCTAGGTTGGTATGTTAACCGGCACAAAGAGTTTGGATATGAAGATTGAAAAAGAAATAGATAACATGTGTTAAACAAACACAATGAAAGTATTCAAATCTGTTTTACCAACCAAAAATTAAGGAGTCTAAACTTTTGTTCGGCATGTACTCATAGATCAACATTCTTTCTTCTCCTTGGATGCAACAACCAAGAAGCTTGACCAGATTCCGGTGTTGAAGCTTGGAAATCAAAATAACCTCATTCTTGAACTCTCTGAGACCCTGTCCAGAATTCTCCCCAAGTCTTTTCACAGCTACCTGTTGTCCAGATTGTAACTCACCCTAAATTTTATTTCAAGATTAACCAAGAATTCTGTCAGGATTTGAGTATGGAAGTGCAGAAATCAGCTTCCAAGAACAGTGGAGAGCTAAAAGTCAGAAAACTAATAACCAGAGCAAAACAAAATCTCATTGCCATGCATGAAAGCTATTTAGACATTAAAGATAACGAGTTCCTAAATGAAATATGATTATTTGTGCAGATATAGGGAATTTCCCCAAACTCCATTGCAATTGATAAAACTTAAGAAGTTGCTACAATCTGAAACTAAACAGAAAAAAAGGGCCTAACTTGATTTTGGATCTGCTATATAGATAAAATAAATATACTGCTCCTAAGTTCAGCTAATCTTGTGAAAGCCCAGAAAGTCCCATGTGGCCTAGACATGATCTAAACCCAAGGATTCCCTAGAAGTTTTACTTGACGAAGATTCACATATAAGCAGTATCATTAAGCACTCATAATATCCTTGTTCTACAAGTTGTATGAATCAGTGATAAAGCTAAAAGCAATGATCTAACAGAATTATCATCAGAACTCAACTCACTATGCAAAGCGAATATACCTTGTAAACAGGGCCAAATCCACCTTCTCCAATCTTATTTGGAACAGAGAAGTTGTTGGTGGCTACTTGGATGGAGGCAAATTCATATAATGGGAGTTCAAGGTCATCTCTCTGATCTTCAACTCTGCTATCAGTGACTTCATTATCTGATTGATTAGATTTTAAACCAACAACCAAATTATACAATGGATAAAGAAAAATGTAACCCAAAGCACAATAATAATGCAAGTCGAATTTACCCATATTGTTTCTCTTCATCCAAATCACAAACAAGCTAATCAAAGTCATGATGATCACTGCTGCAGATACTGATATGGCCGCAGTAATTGCTATATTCTTTACCTTAGCATCAATAGTGTCATTTGTCTCTAGCAACCAAAAATAAGGAAGGGACACAAGATAAGTATATCAAATATCATGATGTCTTTCAAACAAGTGTTTATTTGGGGCAGAGATTAGTAATATGAGCCTCAATTCCAGCCCCATATGAGTCAGAGGACTGTTGGAACCTGGTATAGTGCCCAATCATCTACCATATTAGCACAGGCAACAAGTAGAAAAATAATACGCTGTAAAACCAATTGATTTATATCAACAACAATCACGTTTTATTCATAAATAAGAGAGGGTGGTAATATTACCTAGTTCTGAAGCTTCCACACTTACAAAAAGATCTTGCCCATATTCACCGACTTCTCTTGTGTCAGTCAACTCCTTAGTCCAAATTACACATCCATTTCCAGTGCCATTGATGTCCAACTTAGCATAAGCCATGCACGAGCAGTTATTCAAGCACTTTGCCTTGCAGTCTTTGACACTGACGTCCACATTTACAAAAGATTCTGATGCATCCGGCAGTTTCATTCCAGTCAATTTTACAAATCCTTCTCCATTTCTACAAACATGTGCCTTCTTTGGAACACATCCACCTGACCAGTCCAGCATTTCCCAATCTTTGGGTGATTTAGGTTCAAAGCCGTTCATACAGTCACAAACAGTGGTGGAATTGCTAATGTTACAGATACCATAAGCACCACACAATCCATAATTGTCACAGCGATCTCCTTGGACTGTGAACATGAGGTTCCAAGCAGAGCGTCTATCATTCCAGGAGAAGTGCTGGACATAGCCTGATTGACTCAGAACAAATCTTGAAATAATGTTACCTGTAGATATGAAAGAGTAGTATTCCTCACCATCATTGTAGACAAATTTAGGTTGGAAAACTGCATTTGCCAAGAGAGCTGGCAGACCACTAAACTGAGTCCCATACCATGGTCCAGTGCGGAACTGCTTAATAGATCCTTTACAAAGAACGAGCTGAGGAAGTCCACCAGGATCCAAAGCATATGAATAATTTCCTGAAGAGGGATCACTCGAGCTTTTCCACGATGTGAGATACCGATTGAGACCAGTTTTCCTGTTCCATCCAAGTTTCATGCCTGGTAATAATGTATCAGATGGATAATCAAAACTTTGCCATATGTAGTTCTCAGAGCTAGCATCCTCTGCATCATTCAAAATGAAATTTCCAGTGTCCAATAGCTGAGCAACTGGCCTTCTTGCTGGATGTGATGAATTTGATGACCATATAATACTTCCTGTTGGGTGGAGTAGGACAATGTTGCCATCATCATCAAACATTAACAGTCCCGAAGAATTTGTAAGTGGATTATCTCTATTTGCTACCCAGACAACAGTCTGAATGGGAACATTTTCATACCATATTCCTAAATAACGAACATTTGGGTTTGCCCCAGGACTAAAAAAACCGAGCTTAAATTTTCGACCTGGCGAAACTAAGGCCTGGCTGTCATTAATAGACTGCCCTGGAGATATGGTATCAGCTGCAAAAGAAATTATTGAGAACAAAAGCACAAAAGTGCAGCAAACAGCCAGACACCAGGGGCTGTTGGTATTCAGTTTCTCCATAAGTTTTATGAGCCCATTTTAGTAGCTGAAGATAAAAATCAAGTCTTTTAGCCTTTCTCCTGTGGGATACTGTGAAATTGAGTGGTTGAAGAATCTAAGTGACATCCTTAGTGCCGAGTAGTTGGATGTTTGGGGCCCAGCTTGGCAAATTTTCATCTGGCTAAGAAAATAGTAGTAGTAGTAGTAATATTCAAATTCAGTGTCACTTTCGCCACATAGAGGAAGCTTAACAGCAAGAGAAGCGAAGTATTAAGTAAATGAATAAATAAATAAATAAAAAGAATCTAATGGTAAGATTGATTAACAATTGAATTGAGGAATCCGAGAGGACTAAAACTTTTACCAATTCTATACCAAACCACAACACCAACACCACCAACAACTGATTAAGATACTAGAAAGAAAGCTTCATCAATAATAATGTAAAAAAATGAGATCATCAAACAATAAATTTTTTTAAAAAAAAAAAAAAAAAGAAGCTGCAGAGATTAAAATTAACAAAAGTCAACAAAATTTAGTGATTTTTCAAAAGTAAATATCACAGCTAATTGAGATTCAAGAAACGAAAGGAGTTGCATTGCAGCTAAATCATTGAAAATACAAATATATAAATAAATAAATAAATAAATAATTAATTAATTAATTAAGGGAGGGAAGTTGTGTTAGAAAAACGCCGAAGAAAGGCTGTCTTGTTGTTGCTATCAATATTCAATTCCATGAAATTGATTCGCATCAACTCCCACAAGCAAAACCACCATTTCTAACGCTACCCAACCACTTCAAATTCCCATCATAAAAATTTACACCCCCCTCTCTACTTATTGCAACTTTTTCATCCACTTGCCATCTTCGATCCCGCTGCTCCATGTCGGAATCGATATCGCATCGGCCCATGTCGCTAAACGCATTTTTCAGCCGCCAGGCTAGTTGTACATGTGGCGCGCGTCCGCTCGCTACATTTCCTTACATGTACACGTGTTAAGTCATGATGAATGCCACATGGGACCATGTGGACACGTGGAATCCTAGGCGTGCACGTGTCACTGCCACCTGGCACCAACTTGACCACCTGTCACAAAGTGCCATGTAGCATGCCACCTGTCGCCAGCGTGCCAGTTGGGACATCGCACAAGAGTGCCAGGTGGCTTGCCACCTGTCGCACATTGCCATGTTGTATGCCACTTGTTCAGAAGTGCCAGCTGGAATGACACCTGGCACAATGTCCACTTCATATTGCCATGTGGCATGCCACCTGTCATAAAAGTGCCACTGTTTGTCCAGGTGGCAGTGCAACCTGTCAAAATTGTCCAGGTGGCATCACACCTGTCACTTGTTGCCATGTGCTATTTCCATCTGTCATAATGTGACAGGTGGCAGGGCAACATGTCACATGGCAGCCAGCTGGCCTTACCACCTGTCTGATTGGTGTCCAGGTGGCACAGATGCACTCAGAAAGTGTCCACGTGGCATTGCCAGGGAAGGGCAATGCATATGTGGATCGGATCGGAGCGTGACAGGGCGAAAAAGCGTGTGACGTTTTCGCCCTGTGTTCTTCGGCGGAGAACCCTAGCAATTTTAGGGTTCCAATTTGAATGGGCACAGGGACCTTCTTATCGTAGAAAGTTTTGACAGATAGCAAATTCAAATTCGAGGGAGCAGTGGGAAGTGAGGAGGAAATCAGTATCGCTCCATCCATTGATGTGTGTTCACAATAATTACACAAATAGGCTTTTTTAAAGAATAGATTGTATATGGTTGCATCTATCTTCCTTGTAATAACGTAACAGTGACTTGATTTCGTGTATGAGAAGATTTTACTCCAGTTGAAGATGAATCTGTGTCAGTCAAAAACCTCTCGGTGTAGAATCCAGGTTGTCTAGGCTGTGGCAGCATTGGGTTCTCACTGTCCAGCATCACTACAACCGACGACATTGTAGGCCTATCTTCAGGCCGCTGTTGCACGCACAACAGTCCCACTAGTATACATTTCAACAATTCTGATTCATCAACTGGTTGCTCCATCAATGCGTCCATCACTTCCATTGGCCGCTCCTCAAGCCACAGTCTCCATGCCTGAAATCAACTTTTTGGTGCATTAGTTAATGCCATTGCCACCCAAAACTCAAAACCAAGAAACAAAAAAACAAACTCACATGTCCCAAAAGATTAAGATCGTGGTCAGGATGATAAAATCCTCTGTTCTTCTTCCCACTCACTATCTCTAAAACAAGTACTCCAAAGCTAAACACATCAGATTTCACTGAGAAGAGCCCATCTATTGCATACTCAGGAGGCATATAGCCGCTGCACGCAATCATAATAATGTTGTTATATGGGGCCATGGGGGAGCTGACATGGGTATTAGACAGCTGTGTATACAATACATCATTTCTTTACTTACTAAGTTCCAATGACCCTTTTTGTATTTACTTCATTTTGGTCACCTCCGAATGTTCTTGCCAAACCGAAGTCTGATATTTTGGGATTCATATCATCATCCAGAAGAATGTTGCTTGCTTTAAGATCCCTATGAATGATTCTCAACCTTGAATCTCGATGAAGATAAAGAAGCCCTCGAGCAATTCCTACTATAATGTTGTATCGTTTCTGCCAATCAAGTGAAGTACCTCTTGTTTGATCTGCAACAATTTTGCTTCAAGTTAGGACAATGTATGGAATTTCAAGAAAACAATGTTGCCAGAAATTTAATCACTTCTCATTTTGCTACTTTGTTCACAAATTTTCATTTAAATTAAGGGTTTAAGGGATGAGAAGAGTCACTAACTAAAAATACACAAGTCCAAACTTCTCTTGGGCATGTATTCATATACCAACATCCTCTCCTCTCCATGAATACAGCATCCAAAGAGCCGAACAAGATTCCGGTGCTGTAGCTTCGAGATAAGGATAACCTCATTCTTGAACTCTTTAGGCCCTTGTCCTGAATCTTTAGAAAGCCTCTTCACTGCTATCCGTTGCCCTGTTGCGAGGACAGCCTGCAGTCCATTATAATTTCACTTCAACTTCAAGCAATACACTAAATGGGGCATGGGGCGAATTATGACCGCATCAGAATGAAAAAAAAGTAGAAATTTTATTTCTTTTTGACATGGAATTCAATTTGTGAATGTAATGTGACAAAAGTACCTTGTAAACAGCACCAAATCCACCTTCACCAATTTTGTTTGCATAAGAGAAGTTGTTAGTGGCAGATGAAATAATAACGAAGTCATATATTGGAAGTTGATCCATATCTTCATCCCCAGCATTAAGATTGTGATCTTCAGTGTTATAGTTACTTGGTCCAGGTCCTGCATTTTCATCAGAGAATGAGAAAATTTAATGATCAGATACCGACTACAACAATTATTACTTCATTCTTCACTTCCACAATACTGAATATTTATACAAGTTTTTTTATTGTAGAAATTTGCTAGCTTTCAGGTAAAACGGCAGAAACTAATAGGAATGGTCTTAGAACAAAATTTATTTCATTTAAATGGAACTTTAAAGAAAGCTGCTGCTGAACATTTCATCACAAGTGTAGATGAATATTATGAATTGAAACATGTTGAGATGAAAGAGTTTCACCTTCAATTCTTTTAGAAGTCTTCTTCCGAAAAACAAACCAAATGACTGCAATTGACACAAGAATGCATGAAGCTACTGATACTAAGATAATCATCACTGTCCGTCTGTCATTGTTCTCTGTTTGCAAGCATCAAATTAATTCAAGAAAATTAAGAAGAGAAACACAAACAATTAGAATCAATCAATTTGCTCCAATACTTGACAGGTCCAAAGAGCCTTTTTTTTCTTGGTATGCTAAATTACTAATGTAATTGGATTGAGAATAGCAAAAACTCACGAAGGTCAGAAGCATCCATCTTTATGTACAGAACTTGTCCACCTTCACTGTACTCTCTTATATCAAGCAAGTCACCAAACCAAGCCACACAGCCACTAACTTCAGTCTTGGCATATGCCGTGCAAGAACAGTTCCTCAGGCAAGCCGTCTCACACTCTACTGGAGTCAAAGCATTCTTGTTGACTAAAAACTGCAAACTATCCGGCAACTTAAGCCCTGAAAACCTCCTAAATCCAACATTGGCACTACAATTCAAAGGTATTCTTCTAACGCACCCACCAGTAGTGTCTAGATTATTCCAGTCTTGTGGAACTTTTGGTATGAACCCTTTTGGACAGCGGCACGGCTGATTTGGAGTACAAATCCCATTTGGACCACATTTATTATATGCATCGCAAGAATCACTCTGCAGAGTTAATATAACAACCCATTCCATTCGCCTTTGATTCCAAGTGAGGTGTTGAATCAAGCCCGTTGATTGGTTCACCACTAATCTTGAAATTGTGGTATTCTCAATGTTAACAAATGAGTAGAAGACATAGGAAGAGTTGAATATGAAGATAGGCTTAAAGACTGCATTTTCTTGGAGTGGAGGACCTCCACCAAACCTGACTCCATCCCAGGGGCCACTTCTGTAAATTATTGTTGACCCTTGTTGAAGAAGTACTAACTGTGGAAGACCATGAGGGTCTATTTCGAAAGTGTAATCTCCTGAAGCAGGATCTTGCAGACTTTTCCAAGAAGTCATGTTCCAGTTTTGTTTATTTACAAGATCCCATCCCAGCTTCATGCCTGGAATCAGCGTATCACAAACGTAATCAAAGCTTTGCCATAGATAGTTCCCCTTGCTACTATCTCTTACAACAAGGTTTCCACTGTCTAGAAGCTGCAGGATTAGATTATTAGAGACTGTGGTTGGTGAATCTGAGGACCAGATCGGTATGCCAGATTGATTGCTGAGTATTTGTATAGCTCCTGTCAGAGTAATCCTGATGAATCCTGATTCATCAGAAAGTGGGCTGTTTCTGTTTGCAACCCAGATAGCTGTTTGTTCGGAAACATTCTTGAACCATATTCCAACATAACGATTGTTTGAATTCCAGGGACTAAAGAAGCCTAGTTCAAAGCTTCCATCTGATGAAACAAGAGTTTGGCCGTTGTCAGTAAGAGTCTGGTTTAGTGTCAAATAATCAACAGCATTATAGGATTTCAAGAAGGATAGAATTATGAAGCAGGACAAAATGGAAGAGTAGATCTTCATGGATGATGTTAGTTACAGAAGTTAAAATCACATCATTTCTTTTGAACTGGTGAACCGGTAGCTTAGATAACGTAAATTGACCAACAGATAATAGAAAATTATTTCTCTGAAAATGCTAAACAGCGGAATTAATGTAAAATATAAAATTCCAAGTCAACTGTGTTTTTTTGTTCGCAAGAACATATCATTGTTCAGAGCTGGCCCTTCAATTCAATATTGGATCCAAAGAAATGTTTGGATCTCAGCTGTCTAGTTAACTCAGGATAACAATTATTTATATTGTTATTGCAGCAAGATAACATGGAGGGCAGTAGGGTGGATCAGGGGGGCTAATGGGAGCACTTGCTCCACTAACCTCACGAAGGTCCATTAATATTTATATAGTTATTAAGAAATTACTATAAATTATTTAATTTTTGCCCCTACACTGAAAATTTTATTAATTGATTTTTACACTTAAAAATTTATATTTTCAGTTAACTTATATTGGAATTAAGAATATAAATAAATACTAGGTTCACATCAACGAATATGTTAAACTGCACCTGGTTTATAATACATTATGGTTCACATCAACAAATATGTTATGGGTTGCACATTAACAACTTTTTCTCACAAAATAGAAACATTGATATTCCAGGAAAATTCTTTGACTTCCTTTTAGACAATTTTGGTCATCAAGTAAAATATTGGAAGAAAAAGGCAAGTGTAAATCACTCGAAATGAAAAATAATTCGCTTGATTTCATGTCAGTGATTCTATTTGCAGACAAACTGCAGGCTTAAACAACAGCCTTTGAGCTATATTACACTTGTTGCAGGAATCTCTAATAAAAAAAAATTATATTTGTATACACTTTAACTTAGAGATGGACATCTGTTACAAGTTACACCAAGCAAGACTATTAAATACCCAAGAACTGCAGATCAAATAAACAACTGAAGATATACAGCAGAAATTTCCAAAAATTGAAGAGCTATGCAAGTGTGCTAGATGAGGTCTAATGTTTCGTTTTATCTTGCATCTAGCATTGTAACTGTCACTTGGTTTACAGTAAATGATTCATCTATTTTTCCTGAAGACGAATCAGTTTCAAAAGGGTTCCTTCCCAGGCAGTACCCAGGATTTTTAGGATGGGGCATTGTTGCAGTTTCACTGCTCAACATCAACACCACAGATGACATTGTTGGTCTATCTTCTGCACGTTCTTGCACGCACAATAGGCCTACCTGTATGCATCTCAGAACTTCACTCGACGAAAAGGAATCGCCAACTGATGTATCTAAAATTTCTAATCCCTTTCCTTCTTTCCATAATCTCCATGCCTGCAGTGAAGTAAACACCATAAGTATAATTCTGACACTGAAGGAAACAAGCGAAAATGTGATCTTCTACTTACATGTCCAAGAAGATTGAGCTCACTGTTTGGATGATAAAATCCTCTGTTCTTATTACCAGTTACAATCTCCAATACCAGAACACCAAAACTAAAAACATCTGACTTCACTGAGAAAAGCCCATCCATAGCATATTCAGGAGACATGTAACCACTACAGTGATCAATAAAGCAACACAATCAAGGAGAATGTGAGGTTTAGCATTGAAAAAGGTTACACAATCCTAGTTTTGATTACTTACTATGTTCCCACTACTCTCTTGGTATTTGCTTCTGTTTGATCTCCACCGAAAATTCTAGCCATACCAAAGTCTGATATTTTAGGATTCCACTCCCCATCAAGTAGAATGTTGCTTGCTTTCAGATCCCTGTGGATAATTCTAAACCTGGAATCCTGATGCAAATATAGAAGTCCTCTAGCAATCCCACAAACAATATTAAAACGCCTTTGCCAATTTAGTAGAGAGCTTTTTGCTTTATCTGCAGTCATATTTGCATAATGTGTAAGTAGCTTGAATTGAAACTTGGAGAACTTGTCAAAATAAATTGTAAGGGACTTACTAAACAAAACAGAATCCAAGCTTCTGTTTTCCATATACTCATAAATGAGCATCTTCTCATTAGTCTCAACGCAGCAACCGAGCAATCGAACAAGATTTCTGTGCTGAAGCCTGGCAATTAATCTGACCTCATTCTTGAATTCTTCTGTTCCTTGCCCAGAGTTCTTTGACAGCCTCTTTACAGCTACTGCTTGGCCTTCTACTAATCTACCCTGGTAACATATTTTGTCTGCTTCAGAAGAATACAATACAATTCATTCTACCCAGCTTCGCTAACTGTTTCATCACAAGAATTTACCTTGTAGACACAGCCAAAGCCTCCTTGTCCTAATTTATTATCATCAGAGAAGTTGTCTGTAGCTGCTGCAATGGTACCAAAATCAAACAATGGCAGTTCAAGCTCATCTTTGTCTTTTTCACCTGAGTAGTCTTTCTTAATTGAGATCACTACCTCATTCAACAATAAATTTTGGCTCCTTTCTTGAACACCTGATTGTAATTAAGACAATAATTAACAGTGAAAAATGTAATCAATTTTCACCTAATGGGCTATGTTTCAAGTTACCTTTCTGTTCTTTGCATGCACTAAGCAGCCTCTTTCTCTTCCATATAAAACAACCAGCCACTAGTAATAGCAAAACTCCAACGCCAACTGAAATGCCAATTATAAGAGCAGCTACATTGCTGCCACCACCTGAGAAAAAGCATATTTATTATTAGTCGGTCATATATTTTTCCAAGCATACTCTTAGTATTAGCCATGTCTCCAAGGTGTGCAACTTGCTACAATGGAACGTATGAAATTTTATTATTATTTTTACTTTTATTGTAGTATTTTAAATTTAAAATTTCACGGTTCTGAAGACAGCTAACAATGGTCGTAATTTGCAAGTTGTACATCTCATTGACAAAAATGTCAACTATTGAATGTGTTGATGTGAACACTGAAAGCTTCTCTTGTTATTAATGCATGAATTCCTTAGAATCTAACCCCACAGAATTGATAGGTCAATTTTTTAAAGAAATTTTGTTGCAGGCACATATTTAATTTTGCACCAGAAAACCCTGATTGTAGTGAAGTATGGTCCTTTTGTTGTGAAGATCATTTAAAGCAGCTACAACTAGAACCTGCCAATTTTTCTAACTAGTAATTAAATGGACTGTAATATATAAATAGAATAAAACTTTATCGTACAGATGAAACATGAGCTTTTCTTGCCTCTTGCATAACCACATATTTCAAATAACAAAAATATGTGCATAAAAGTGCACCAATTGGCCGAAAATTGAATAAGCAAATGGAGATCATGAATTCAATTTCAAACAACAATAAAATGAAATTTCCTTATTTATTCAAAAAAATTCCCACCAGGCAGCACTCAAACTTGATGGACAATTGCCTGATTTAACTAGGTAAGGGACCACAGAATTACTCATAAATACTATCATGAAAAAAAAGGCCTCACAACTACTAGTGCAAATTATTGGGGATTATTCACACATGTGAGAGGACAGCTTTAAAATTTGACATGGCACATTGAATTAACCTATGGTCACTTATTTTAAAGTTTTAGCTAAATTAAATTTAGTAGCTACTTGTTGGTCTAATATATCATATATGATGTATAAGATCTACAAGATTATGACACAACATGGTTGAGATTCCCTTAAGATATCAATTATGATAATTTCTTATCAAAGATACAAGATTTCAATGCATGAGAGAGTAAAAAAGAAATTAGAAGAAAAAGGAGGGGGCTTGTCCCATTCCACCTTAATCAATGGCTGGCTGCATAGATATAAGATACAAAACCGACCTTTTACTCTTCAATTCTTTTTCCCACTAAGATTCAAAGAAAAATTGTGGATGAAGTTGAAATTAGCAACCTAATTCAGTCAGAAGATACCAAATGTCATACAAGCTAACAAAATTCTTTTTTAAAATAATTTAGTTGGTAAAATGAAATTTATGAAAATAATAAATTATTGTTATTAATTAAGATTCAATTTTTATAAAATTATCTTTAATTTATTTCCATTTAGTAATATTTAAAAATATATTACTGTTTGGAAAAATTTAAAACATATTAACAAATTTTAACTAGTGAACATTTGATTTACTAATCAACATTTATTTTTTAAATTTTTGTAGTGGAGTTTTGATTCCTAATTTAATTATAAAGACCAAAATAAAATTTTGAAAATTATACATATAAGTGAATGGATGCATATCACATATTTAAAATATGTATTACAAATCAAAATTGTATTACATCTGCAATTTTTGTATTTGACACGTTTTGTTTGTTTACTTCGTTAACTTAGAAATTAATTATTCTAACGTTTAAATTTTTTAAAAATATTATTTATGATACTTTATTTTGATTATTCTAAATAGTTTTATTTTAACTTATAAAATAATTATCTAAACTTGATGATGTTTATAAATTTTATTTATAATAAATATAAATAAATAGTTATTTTATAAATTGATCAGATAAACTGCTGAAACATACAAAACATAAGCTTGTAGACGTATATGTATTACGCCCAGATGAAATCATGGAGTGTGATGCATTTGAAAGCAAGTAAAAGTTTTTGGAGGAAGATTTTATTAGGCCCCATAGAACTGTAATCCCGCCCCTTAATTCTCAAAACCAATGAAAAACCTCAGGATTTTTTCACCAAAAGTTAAATGGGAAAAGAAAGAAAAGGACAGGCCATTGGCGTCCAAAATAAATCCAACCAAAGTCAAAGTTAATGGCCACAGCCACAGAATTGGAATTTTGGGTCGAATCATTAAATGAATGGGGTCTTCAAATTAATTACACCCTTTAACAAAAGTTTCTTTTGAGGTGGAGATTTGATATATTATAAATAAATAAATATATATTTTTTTTTATCAATTATCAGAAAATATTTCACACGTTTATATCAGATTTTTTATTTATATAAGAAAGATTGTTCAGAAAATATAAAGTTACTTTCTTTTCAGGAACTCAGATGTGGCGCCAACATTGGGACCCTATTGGATCAATGAGTGGTTGGTGGGTTGAGTTAGTTGTTAAAGTATGGAGCCTGGAGAACGGTGGATTCCAAGTGGACGGCGAAGGTGTGTATGGCATAAGACATAACAGAGAACACTCCTCTCTTTTAAAATTAAAATTTGATAAAACACCAGCTGTAAAACTTAAAATCTAGTAGTTATTTGGGTCCTCATTTATGAGCACAAAAATGTCTCTTTCTTGCTTATGGGAAATGATTTTAATAGGGTGATGAGCAAAATCGCGGACTGCTAAAGATATATATTTTTTTTTTTTGTAAAATTACTTATTTAGCTTATGATGTTTTAAAGGAACATAATAAATTTGAAATATTGTTTGATAATTTTACAGGCATGTGAATCGTTGCGCTACACGATACCAAACATTATCCTATTAAAAAAAATGATTGATGTTTCGCGGAGAGACATCTCGCGAGACATCAATCACCCTTTTTACCCCTCCCCTAATAACAGAGGATAAAAATTTTTTAGAGGTAAAATTGTAATTTTATATGTAAAATTACAATTTTAATCCCCTAATTATTCAGGCCTGTAAAAATTAATTTGCCCCTCGTTAGATATCTCATGAAAAAATATCTATCACAGTCCTTTAAAAAATAACTAACACCATATCAAACATTATCTTTTTAAAAAATAACTAATATCCAATTATAAATTGTTAAATTGATATTTTTATTTATAAAAATTATAAAAAATTTGAGTTTAAAATTTTTATGATAATCATTCATTAATATTGGTAAAAGTTGTCAGTGCTAAAAGGACGGTTATCTTCTATTATATAACCCACCGCCTTGGACCTCCCTCAGTTTGAAAAAACAAAACAAAACAAAACAACTAGTAAGAAAGATTGTAAATTCCCTGTGTCGAAGAAGGGATGTTATTTTCAGGGTGTGGGTGGGTGGGCTCATCTATCACATTAAACTTTTTAAATTTATTTCTTTTGAGAGTAAATTTTAGAGCATATTCCTTTCATTAAGTGCCAAATCGACGCACAAATTAAAATGGAAAAAGCTAAGTATCACCGCAATGATTTGACTTTTGCGGGCTCCTTTTGATTAAAAAAATAAACAGTTTTCCATTTTACCCATATACTTTTATAATAATTACAAAAATATTAAATAAATAAATTATAAAATTTGAATTTTTAAATTATAACACGACGGTTCGCTTATATCCTCTTAGATTTTAAATTTTATTAATTTAATTATTTATCAATTAAAAAAATATTTTTAAATTATTATATAATTTTTCTATATTATAAAATTTAGAGGGATAAAAATATCTTTTACTTATTGAACGACAATACTATTTATATCTCTTCGAGCGATATGTATCATTATCCAATTAAAATTTACCCATCACCGTATGTAAAAAAATAATAAAAAAAGTAAATATTCCTAAAAAATTATGAAGAATTGTAAAAACAAAAGGAAAGAAAATTTTGTACGTACCTATATCAGAAGCAGCCAATCTGACGTAGAGATCTTGACCACCACCTCCTGTATATTGTCTCATATCCAACAGCTCATCAAACCAAAGAACACAACCAGATCCACCGTTGCTAATATTTGCATTAGCATAAGCAGTGCAAGAACAGTTCTTCAAGCACAGTATCTCACAATTCTTGAGATTAGTATCCCTGTCAACAAATGAAGTTGAACTTTCTGGCAATTTTATGTTCTTCAAGTGCAAGAATTTATCATTTATGCATTGAAGATCTGTCTTCCTGACACACCCACCTGATCCATCTCTTAAATTCCATGCCTGTGGATTCTTGGGTTGGAACCCTCTCATGCACTTGCAAACAGGAGAAGCATTTGAATCACAAATACCATATGGACCACACTCCAGATAATCGTCACATTGATCTTTAGGTGCATACCAAAATGAATTCCAATCTTGTATCCCAGGAATCCACGTATATCTTTCGAGTAGCCCAGATGGTATAACAGTCAATCTTGAATAGATAGACGTGGTAGATATATGAAATGAGTAAATAACCTCATCATCATTAGTGATAAAACTAAAACTAATATCATCAACAGGCTGCATTTCTGGTACTCCACTAAATCTTAACCCGTTCCATGGCCCACTACGATATATTCTTTTATCATCATTCCACAAGAAAATTTCTGGGAACCCATGGTAATCAAGCTTAAAAGAAAAATCACCTGTAGCAGGATCATCTGGACTTTTCCAAGAACTTATATACCTGTCAAGATTCCTATTTAGATCCCAACCCATCTTCATATCTGGCAACAGAGTATCAGTAGGATAATCAAAACTCTGCCAAAGATACTGATTGCTGGCATTTGCTTCTCTTAAAACAAGATTTCCTGTATCTAACAGCTGCATAACTGGATTTGTAGCCTGAGTTTGATTGGATGACCATATGGGATTATTTTCTTGATCTAAAATAGCAATACTTTGATTGGAAATCTTGAATATACCTGAAGAATTGGTAAGTGGACTGTCTCTGTTAGCAACCCAAACATAAGTTTTTCTAGGAATGTTCTTGTACCATATCCCAATGTACCAATTCTTGGAATTTCCTGGAGTGAAGAAACCAAGCTCAAAAATTTGGCTGGTGGAGACAAGAGTTTGGCCATTTATAAGAGACTGTGTTGAAGTTAAGATGTCTGAAGATAAAACAAAGCTTGAACAGCAAAAAGAAACAAAAGTGAAGAAGAAGAAAGTGGGGTAGTTATGGTTTCTTCCTGTTGTAGCTTCCATTATTTGTTAGCTCTCTGTTTCTAAATCTCTGTTTCAGGGTAATTGGGTTTTGGGTGTTTCTGTTGCTTCATTTTGAAGACATTTGGTATTGTTAGACAGGAGTAGAGGAAAGGGAAGAGAACAGTGCTTGATGTTTTTGACTCTCCTTTTGCTTTCTTTTGATTTAATTGTGTTGTTTCTTCTGTGACCATGCCATTTCCTATTCCAAAATTTGAAAAGCAAAAGGCCAAAAACATTGATGATAGGACTAAAATTGAACCTAACTTTGGGCTAGTTATTATTTACGATTTTAATAGGTCAAAACAGGAGGTTCACCAAACTTTCAATTAATTTTAGCAAATATAAACCCTTGGATTTGATTACTTTTTTTCATTTCAACAAAATGGAACTAATTAAAAAAAAAAAAAAAAACTTGAGAAACGATTTAACAGAAATAAAGCAAGTACAAATTTTTTTAAATATTATCACTATATATTTGAAGTGATAGCTTTCTTCTTTATATACAAGATTTTAAGTGATTTATCATCTGAAAAATTAAATTAAGATGTTGAGTGACTGAGGGAGAAGATTAGAGGGGCTAGGGTCCTAAACATTTCATTTTATTCATTATAGTTTTTCAATTTTTAAGTTTGAGCTCCTTTTAATTTATTTGTTTTAAAAAATAAATTGAAATTTTTGCTCCTCCAACAAAAATTCAAAACTCCACCAGTGAACTACAATATATGATTATTAGCATGAAACACACTGTTTTGTGTAAAACATTATGTCCTTTTCATCTTCAAAAAGAAAAAGCAATAAGAACATAATGTTTTACTTTTACACAGTGTGCTACAGCCTACATGGATATGAATGGAGCTTTTGATGTTGGCTTGTGAATGCAGCTCTGTACTAAAATGGAGTGTACTTGGTGTGAATAGCAATTCAGGTCCAAGTTTTCGTTCTGTTGTTTTTGGAACATTTGTTTCTCTCTTTTTCAATACCATTTTTAGGTTTTAGTTAAATCTACTTGGATAAATGTAACTACGTGACATTGCATATACTGCATGCAAAAATTCTAAATTTGAACTTTCAAACAGTTTTTTTACCTCATTTTATTATGTCAAATAATTGTTTTTTTTTTTTTTTTTTTAAAAAAAAAGAGAAATTTCACTATCTTACAATGATAAGATCAGGAACATTTAAAAATTTGACAGTTGAAACAAGCGAACTTGATCATAGTCAATGTTTACAACGTCTAAACTCATGTTATTAAATTAATCAAAGCAATCATGGAGGCCAAAAAGTTAATAAAAAGCAATGAAAATCCTAGCAATCGAGAGCATCAGCATGTGGTGACCTCTTAACAACAAGGCTTAAAGAGATCAATACGATAACTTAAAAAAATTGAAGTTAGGTCTATTATTAAATTAGAAAAGAATAATCAACTCTCTGCCTTCATTTTGACCAATAACAAAGGTCATTAAACGTTGTCGTTATTTTTTTTTTCTTCTGAAACACAAAAGTCCCTGGTCGTGATGTGCATTGTTCTTTGTTTATATGTTAAGTCTACTTTTTGTGTTTCAGAACAAGCATGACCAGAATCGTTTTTGCTTACCAACCATTTTTGATTCTAATTTATTTTTTTAATGAAGCTTTCAATGACCATTTCTGCTCATCAACTTTCATTATTTTTTAGATTATATATGAAGATGGTACTGTAATTTAATCCCAGTCATGACATCGCTGTTAATAACGGCCAAAAGGCACGTAGTTGGCTAGGTGGCATCTCTTGGTAGCAAAATCCATAAAAGCACAATAAATGTAATTTGAAATTAATTTTTTTAAGTTGGATAAGTATTGGTAATAACACAAACCTCTTTAAATTGTGCTTCTTCTTGTGTGTTTTTTTTTTTTTTGAAATCTAAAGACACAACACACGGAGAAAATTGACTTTTATATATATATATATATATATATATATAATGACAAGATAAATGGAAAATAAGTTTATATACATAATTTTTTTATTAAAAGTATTAAATAAGAGTAAAAAATATCAATATTTGTTGATTTAAGTAATAAAAAATTTAAATTCTTTTAAATAAAATTTTAAATCGGAACCTTATAGCCACCGACTGGATACTACCGAAACAATCATAAAAAAAATTTAAGAGTAAAGAATGGATCAAAAAGAATTTTCCAAGAAAAAAAATATATAAGTTGGCTTTTCTACCCTTACCAACCCCTCAATTAAATTCCACAAATACCAACCATATTTGTTTTATTATTTTTTTTTTTGAAAACATTTGTTTTATTATTTTTGGACTATATATACATTTGTCAATATACTGACCAGATTACCAGTTCTTTGCAAGTTGATTTATATTTTTGTTCTCCTCTAATTTCAAGTCGATGACTCATCAATACAGTGACATTCATCAGTAAAACGATTTCTTTAGCATTCAGCAAAAAAAAATTTTCTTTTCCCTCCCCTTCCTAAGATTTCCTGCATTTTTTTTTCTAGCCAACCAAACAAAATCAACTGGTCATCTAGAGTATGCATAATTGACAGAATATGCATAATTGAAGATCATTTGTATATTTGAATCATTAATATTTAAAGTACATTTATTCCATTAAATTTTAAGACGTACCAACCACCATCACATATGCATAATATATACAAGTGATAAGAAAATCAATGGATCAATTTATGAAATGATAGAGGACCAAATTAAGAGAATAAAAATGATTTGCTGCTAATTGTTAAATAACAAATGTAAATTTGTTCTCAAAAAAAAAATAACAAATGTAAATTATCATTTCTAAATATGGGCCATAATCTCAATAGGCCAGGCCCTCCACAGCTTGTATTTGAAAAGATTAACTTACTTAGCTGAAACTTGTGGCCCTCTGTGTAGCCTACTATCTTCCTACTAATCCAACCATAAAAGATCTCACAATGTTACGAAGTTGAACTGTTTTTACTTAAATGATATTTTAAAAGGGTTTTGTATTTTTCTACCATCAACTTAAGTTCAATTTATAAATTTATCCAATTTTTAAAGTTGTGGTGAATTCATACATGAACTTTGCGAATTGTTGCAAATCTACCAAAAGTCAAAATTGCTTGGGTTGGTGATGACATAGCGTGATGATGTGATGACATATGACAACGGTTACACATGTGGAAAAGCAAAAAATAAGCAATTTTGACTTTTGGTAGATTTAGAACAATTCGCAAAGTTCATGTATGAATTCGCCACAATTTTAAAAATTGGATAGATTTGCAAATTGGACTTAAGTTGATAGTAGAAAAATACAAAAACCCTATTTTAAAAGTAAATCATCATGTATATAAGTCATATTAAAGATTGTTGTCTTTGTTATGATTCTATTTGAGTCAAACTGAATTAATCAAAATTTAATGAGCTTGAAATACCAGCGATTCAGATAAAAAAAATATATCACAATATTCTTTACATTTACTTGTTATGCCAATTAAAGAATTAGAAAATTTCCAAATATTATATTTTAGAATGGAAAATTCTTGAATAAGTTTAAAAATTTTAAGTATGATTATTAGATATATAATATATATTTTAAATATTTTATAGTTGACTAATAAATAATAATTTTTTTGACTTTTAAAAATTTATAATAAACTTTAAAATTTGATAAAATTGATTCAATTTGATATATTATTTGCAATTTAATTAAAATAAAAATATAATATAATATAAGACATACTATTTGAGGTAAAGTAACTAATATCTATATTTGTAGGTTTTACATCCACATCATTTAATAAATACAAATTATAAAAGCCAATTACATTTTAACCTAAGTAAGTTTAAAACAATATAAAATGGGAATCAAAGACAACTATTTAATTTTTAAAAATTTATTAGTTAATTAGTGCCTTCATATGAATGTGATACTACAATAATAGAAGTCAGTTAATTCGCCTCAAATGTCATATAAGTATTTTATTTTTAATTTTTTAATTAAATTGCAATTGTGCTGAAAACTGTAAACAATATAACAAATTGAATTAATTTTGTCAAATTTTACAAATATGTAAAAAATAAAAAAAAATTATAAATTTTTGTAACAATAGGCTAAATATGAAATATATATATACTATACATCACAAGTTTAATTATGGAAGTGATTAATTGTTGAGATTAAAGCATTAAGCATTATTAATGCACAAGCTAATCTATACATATACATATATATATATTTACCTATTTGTACAGTCAACTAATGCGGCTCCTTGGATGCTTTGACTTGAAACCCCATTAAGCAATCAAATGAACAGCAATAATGCTGCTCTTTTGTATTAAGTTTTACCCAAATTTTTCATATTTTCTTCTTTTTCTTAGAAACACAACAAAAAGTTTGTTGAAATGGGTTGACTAAATGGGTGTATTATCTATGGTCATGAATATATAAATATTTTTTTACATTAATGTTTTGAAATTTTTAAAAATAAAAACAACAAAGATAGTATGGGAGTGATTGAAAGGAAGAAACAAATATATGATGATAATATAATTTACCAATCTTGATTGGTGAATTGTTTTTTTTATATTAGAAAATTCGCCTTTGTTGTTGCCCATGTGGATGGCAAATCAAAGGATATAATTATGCACTTGATATGGTGAACAGGAAATGAACATGGAACCAACATGCCATTTGCCATATATAATTATATATCAAATTTACCAAGATGATAATTAACAGTTTATGATTATGGATGTCACGACCCAAATAGCACGTGACCGGCACATGAGATATGGAAAATTAAACTTTCACATCCAACGTAAGCCTGACAACAAATAATTTTATTCATCAATGCACAACAATAAATTTATAAGATGCAGATATAATAAATCCTATTAATTATAAAATTAACATTTAATACAAATATACACAACATTTAAACTGACCCTACGTTACTGTGGAAATCTAGATTAGTTACAAGTCTGAAATTTAAATAAAATTACATTGACTGCCTGAGGGGAAGAAAATGGGCAGTCCTAATGATCAAGGCTGAGAAGGAGGTTGCTGACCTGAAAAATAATTGAGGGGAGTCATACCTCACTGAATAAGTTAATTATCAATCATAAGTTACCAATAGAAAATAGTTAATATAATAAAATATACCTACAAATATGCATATGTCATGAAATACTCAACATAAGACAAATCCCAAACAAAATAACAATCAATAATTGTGGAGAGGAATAGCTATAGAATTAAAATCTATAATGATAATAATATCTACTCTACACCTCGACGGCTGCAGGCGAAATCACACCAAGCGGACCAACCTGTCCTAATAAAATATCCTAAGCCATAAGGCTCTCTTATCCAAATGATGACCGCGAGCGCAACATCACCAAGCGACCGGTCATACTTAATCGTCCCAATCACATATCAGTAAATGGGTCCATGGCTGCAGGCGGAACCTCACCAAGCGGACCAGCCATGACCATAATCTCATGATCATCTCATATATCATATATCAATATACATGTATATATATTATATTTATATATAACTGGTACCAGTGCGCAACTGTTCCTGATGAATACCCATCAGGTGGCAGGTTCTACATCATCCATCTCTACACAATCACAACCACACACATAAAATTCATGTATCACATCACATGATGCAAAAGCATATAAAATGCATATATATATATATATATATATATATATATATATAGTACTAATAAGAATAATAATAATAATAATAATAATAATAATAATAACAATGATTATGAAAATGCTTGATGCTTTCATGACTATGCTTATATATATATATATATACTATTGATAACAGATGAGTGATATTGACTTACCTGATTGACGTGCAGTTATATATATATATATATATATATATATATATATATATATATATATACTATTGATAACAGATGAGTGATATTGACTTACCTGATTGACATGCAGTCCTAACTAGGTCTCTAGACGATGGTCTTGCTCCGGAAGAATCTAAAATTAAAAATAATAAAATAATATCAGAACCTATTTCCTAACGTCTACAATTCTAGAAAAGACTTAAATCTCCTATAAAGCTAAAGGCACAATTTACGAGGAATCTATCGAAAATTCGGCAGAACCTCCCCTAAAATATAGATATCTCCCTACTAAAGTAGGATTAATCCTGCAGTAAAATATTTACACATCTAAACACAATCACAATTGGAGCTCAGTTTCCCACCATACTACAATTAAAATTAACTGAGTCTCACAAACATAATTCACCAAATAAATATTTCATTCAACTCAATTATCAAACTAAATATTCAATTTATTACCATTAACTAACAATAAAATTATTAAACTCAGAATTTCAGTCAGACAACAAAAATTCCAACACCGATATAACTCGGTATAAACCTTCCAAGATTTTTAATTAAAAATCCGTAAGGAATCAGACCTAACTCCAGTTACAAAGATTAATCTTCATAATTAATACTACTTATTAAAAATAAAATCATAATTTTCTGAGTTGGTCGAATCCGGTTAGAACTCGTCGGGTTTTTCACCGGAAACGTGTTTTATACTATCTAATTATACCAACACATACACAACAACCTCCTAAATTCAAATATACCACCAAATACAACATCTAACAGGTAGATTATTAGATCGGTTTAAAAATAGAAACTTACCGATCAAATTTCTGATGAGCTTAAAACGACAACATCCAAACTTGAGGTTGGTGTCTATGGACTCCTGATAACGAGAGGAACTTCATGATATTGGTGGCTTTGCCTGAAGGTCGCCAGAAATTGAGATCCATTGCTGGAAGTAAGTGGCTGAACCCTCAGAAGCTTGCCGGCAAAAATCTACACCATTTCATGCAAATCCAAGACTACCAGCATGAAAAGGATGTTGAGAAGTGTCTGTGGTTAAATTTTCGTGATGATCGGAGGTGGTTTGGCCCGTGAACAGAGAGGGAAAGGATTCAGGTGCTATAGTGAAAGGTGTAGAGAAGATTAGGAACTAATCTGGAATTTGGCAGCTAATCCATATATAGAGAAGAAGACTGGCAAATTACCACTCTGAGACTCGCATTTTTGATAAAAATTCATATCAGTTATTCCTCTTTAATTCTTATAAAAAGATCTCAACAATTAAATGGTTTAACCCCAAAATCACATATAATTGTTGGCATTTTAATGAGTTATTGAGTCATATAACAGATAGCCATAATTTATGCTGAAACTCGACATTGGGTTAAAGGGATATGGCTGGTAGCCACAATTTATACTGAAACCCGATATTGGATTAAAGGCAAGTCAGATGGTTTGCATTAATCCAAATTCGGGTATATATATATATATATTAATAATACTAAGAAAAATATAGGGTGTTACAATGGATTAGCAGTTTTATTAGCAAATAAAAAAACATGATTATTATGGAGTGCATGTGGGGCTATTTACCAAATTAAGGTTCAAAATTTGGTAAATTCCCTTTTTGTGGTTGTTTTTCAAAAAATTCCAACTTTTGTGATTGTTTTTTAAAAAAATTCCAAATTTGTGGTTCGGTTTGACCGAAATTTTTTTTTTTGACTTTTTTTAGGGGCCATTTCGCCTGTGGGAGTGGCGAAATGGCCCCTTGGCCATTTCAGGGCCATTTCACCAATCCCACAGGCGAAATGGCCAAGTCATTTCGCCTGTGGGACTGGCGAAATGGCTTGACTGAACCGACCCGACCCGATCGGTTCGGTCGGTTACCGATTCAGTTTGGTTTAATTTCGGTTTTTAAAAATATATAACCGACTGGTTTGGTTTGATTTCGATTTTCAAATTTCGGAAAAAAATGCCACGACAATGAGAAAATTACATGAATTTTTTTGACCCAAGCTGTGTTGGAAACGGATGTCGGAACAGTAATTTGATGAATAGTAAAATAGTAACTTTTTACAAATTTGCATGAAACTATTCATGTATTGCAAAAGAATTATGATATTTTATACAATAAAACAAAAATCGAGCCAAACCAGTCAGTTATATATTTTTAAAACCGAAATTAAACCGAACCAAATTGGTAACCGACCGAACCGATCGGGTCGGTTCGGTTCGGTCAAGGCATTTCGCCAGTCCCACAGGCGAAATGACTTGGCCATTTCGCCTGTTCACCTGTGGGACTGGCGAAATGGCCAAGGGGCCATTTCGCCACTCCCACAGGCGAAATGGCCCCTAAAAAAAGTCAAAAAAAAAATTTCGGTCAAACCGAACCACAAATTTGGAATTTTTTTAAAAAACAGCCCCAAAAGTTGGAATTTTTTGAAAAACAACCACAAAAAGGGAATTTTAAAAATTTTGAATCACAATTTGGTAAATAGCCCGTGCATGTGGGTGCACACAATTGTCCTTATATTGCATTAGTAATAGTGCACACAAAATCCAATTAATGGAAAAATAAATTACTTCACTTTATCTTTCAATATTGATGGTAATCATTCTCACTGTTTAACCTTGAGTGGAGGTACTCCAATTTCAGTAAGTGCATCTTTTTAGCTACTTTCTACCAATTTAAAATAAATAAAAGAATTTTCTAATAATATTTGATTGCATATAATATAATCAGAAAAGAATAATAATATTCTTAGGACCAAAAAAAATTATTCTTAGGAGTTCCAATCAATCATCAATTCCAGGAGTTTTGTATACATCAAAATGTGAGCAAATATTGATAAAAAAAAAAAAAAAAAAGTGAGCAAATAGCATACAAGAGCAAACCAAATAAAATGCCAATAATTTCCACCAATTAGGAAACGAACGCATCTTCGTCCAATCTTTTTTACTTTTAACAAGTCATCGTCCTGCAACCATCGACTCTGTGACCTCATTAATGGAAAATGCGCACTGCTTTTTGGACTCAACGTGGCAATTGAAATCAGTTTGAAACAGAAACATAGGCTGTTTTGGTTGTGGAAGCGTTGTCTCACCACATAGCATGGAAACTACAGCAGACAGAGATGGCCTATCTGCAGCTTTATCCTGTACGCAAAGAAGTCCAATATTTACACATCTTGTTGCCTCTGATGAGGAAAATGAACCAACCAATGCTTCATCCTCCATGCTTCGTCCCCTGCTTTCACTCCATGATTCCCATGCCTAAAACAATTTAAACTAATAGATAAGGAAAGATACACGAACGCAACAATATATACATTATAGAAGATCACTAGAGTAATGTGCACTTACATAAGCAAGAAGGCCCAGGCGGTTTTCATTATATTGGAAGCTATTAATCTTCTTGCCACTAATAATTTCCAGCAGCAGAACCCCATAGCTAGATATATCAGATTTTTTAGAAAATTGCCCGTTTATTGCATATTCAGGAGACATATAGCCCCTGCATTTGGCAAGAACATAGAGAAAATTAGAGCTTGAAGAAAATGTTACCAAAAAGCACAGTACACTTCTGATAAAAAAGTTTACTTACAATGTTCCCACAACCCTTCGAGTATTTGCAAGATCGTGAGTGCCTTGAAAAATTCGTGCTAGTCCAAAATCTGATATCTTTGGATTCATCTTTTCATTCAATAGAATGTTGCTCGCCTTTAAATCCCTGTGTATAATCCTTAAAAGAGAGTCTCGATGGAGATAAAGAATCCCTCCAGCAACTCCAACAATAATGTTGAAGCGTGTATGCCAATCAAGTTGTGCACTTTTTATGGAATCTGTGACGACAAGATGACATTGTTATCAGACTCTATGCTCATTAGAAGAGCATTAACTATGGCATAATGCTTATACAAGCATTATAATGCAGATTGAGGCTGTGAGGTTGTAGCTTGAATCTCACTCGGGAACTCAAATAATTTAGGAAAAAGAAACTGCAGAACAGAACTAAAACAGCAAAAGAGGAAGGCAGAAAAAGAAAACCAACCAAATAGGAAAGTGTCCAAGCTTTTATTGGGCATGAACTTATAAATGAGTGTCTTTTCTTCTCTTTCATTGCAGCAACTAAGAAGCCTGACAAGATTTCTATGTTGTAGCTTGGATATCAGCATGATTTCATTCTTGAACTCTTGTACTCCTTGACCAGAGCTACTTGAAAGTCTTTTGATCGCCACAACCTTACCATCCTCTAGCTCACCCTATGCACAACCAAATTGCAACACTATGCCAAAGTCAGCTGTTGGTTGACACAAAAGAAATTAAAGTTGAGTTTGTTTCCGCTTGGATCGGTTACCTTATAAACTGGACCATATCCTCCTTGCCCAAGTTTTTTTTTTTGAACTAAAATTGTCAGTTGCAAGTAGGATGCTGTCTAAGTCATATATAGGCAGTATTAACGGTTCTTGCTCTTCCAAATGTTTTCTGCACAGTTGCTGTCCGGAAATTTTCTTTGTACCTGTGTCATATTAATCTACTTTATATATCCTGAACCTTGAGGTTTAAGCAAATAAAGTGAATCAATGAGCTCGAGACTCTGACAAGATCATCAATAATAAGCTCGTAGAATTAATTTTAAAAGAGTGAAATTATGCAGGCTGATTCTGATCGTAACTTGTGCGCACATAAACATAAACTTCATGTATATAGTAAATTGAAAGAACGCAATCTCATTACTAGCAGAGAGTTTCCTACCTCTTGGAATAATATTTTGGCTACAGCAGTCAAGATGATGAAATTCGATATAGCTATGAGGCTGGCTATCAGTGTCAATGACTTCTTGTTACCTGAAGATTTGAATTGAGAACAAACAGGTTAATTATAAAGAGAATTGAAATCATAATAGTATGCATTGGAACTGATTAGCAGCAAGTAGCAACACTGTCACCTAATTCTGAAACAGCAAAGCGAAGGAAAAGATCTTCTCCGCCAGTGGAAAACTCAAGCATATCTATAAGATCACTGCTCCAAACCAGACATCCGATTCCAATTACATAAGCATAAGCGATGCAAGAACAGTTGTTCAGGCACTACTGATGGCAGTTGTTCAGGCACCGCTGACCGCATCTAGTATATGCATTGTCAACCTCATCGTATGTAGAAAAATCAGGAAGTTTTAACCCGCCTATCTTCAAAAATCCATCAACCTTTCCTTTCTGCTGTGCTGCTGTTGTTATTGCGGAATTCATCACATAACTCAAATTGGTTCGCCTTATGCAGCCTTCAGTCCAGTTTCCTGCTCTCCACTTCTCTGGTGTCTTTGACACAAAGCCTTGCAAGCAGTTACAAGTTAAAGGTTCAGATCTTCTGCAGACGCCAAAAGGCCCGCATGCTCCATAGATTTCACATTCATTATTGGGTGCTTTCCAGATTGAATACCATCCCTTGCCCTTTTTAAAACACATGAGCTTAAGTTGTCCTATTGATGAAATGGCCTCATTTGAGAAAAGGCAACCGTCGGTTACTCTATAAGTAACATATACTTTTGCCTGTTCCGCATCATCATAAAGTATAAATATACTTTGATATGTTGCACTCATTTCTTGGATACCAATAAACTTGGTTTTTGTCAGGAACCAATATGGAGCAGAAAGCTCAGGAGTGGAAAAGGGAGCAGCATCAGTTATTGAAAGCCCAGAAATGAACATTATCTGTAAATCAGGCCCAAGCATGAGTATTAGCTCTTGATAGTTGATAGCAGCGTGATTCAAGAATTGGCAAGGGAATCTTTTGGTTATTGTAGAAAATGATAAGAATAAAAGTTGTTATTTGTTTGTTAGAGATTACAGCTGTATTTGTCTTTTTGCATTAGGTGTGAGAG
>CATIWO010484292.1:0-16115 GCA_949673435.1 Macaranga tanarius
CAACCTTTATGTGTGTGACTTACTAGGTTCAAGTCTAAATGGCAAAGGGAAATAATATTAACACTTAATATCATGGAGACACCTTTTTATACTAAATGGAAAAATCTCAATTAATCACATTTATTTCCCATAAGTCGTGAGTGACCCTTAACATAGATGTCACGACTACCCAAATAGAAATGAATGCTTTATATAGATCCACAAGAACCACATAACACAATTACCGTACACTAAATGTCCCTTCATTATAAGATCTCGATATTGGCTAGAGTCATAGTTTAGTCAAACTCTAATTACCTTAATCATATGACCTCATCTTAAGTTCAATTCTCGATAAAACACGACTACTACTAGAAACTCTTTTCTAGTATCGAAACTCTTTTCTAGTATGTCGAGCTTAACCTGGCCATCTTTTTATTCATAAAAAATAACTTAGATAGCATAGGATCTTATCCTAGTTCACTCCAGATAATGAATTCCATCTTGGCCGATCACTCATCCCTACACATAACTAACTAGAGCCACCACATACCATATATCCATACGTGGCTAGCATAGGTATGTAAGCAATAACAAACTCTAACCAACCATATATGGATGACCGTGTCGCCTCAGGTCGAAGGACCATATGCACCATTATGTCCAAGATTATGATTTTTGACTTATGTGAATATCCATGCAATCACAAATCTTATGTCACAGTCCGATCCACTCATCACATGAGTATCTATATGTCTATTCTGATATCTCATATCGAGTAGTATGAGACTCATTACTCATATTATCGATATCACATACCGATCAAGGAAAATAGATAGAGGTGATAGTCTAGGGATTAATACTACCCATATATTAATCCAACGACTATGAACATTTAATAGTATATGTACTAAATAAGTTTGTCACTCATATTATCAACTCTTGATAATAAACTTATTTAACATTATACTAAGGGTAAACATTCAAATAAACAAACACTTTAATTTAAATGACTATTTTTTTGCCATAGAGATAAATATAAGATGTCTATATATAATAATGGCTCTAGGGTATATCTACACTAACACATCATATGCATAATTCAATTTAGGTCAAAGTAAGATGCTAATGAGTTAATATATGAAGTAAGTGAAACGTGAAATTATAGTACATGTATTCATTATTTATTTATTGATAATTGTTTATTTGCATTGATTCGTTTAAGTTTTACATTTAATTAGGGTTTAGATTTTGGTTTTTAGTCAATTCTCATTCAAATTCAATTATTTTTTTAGATAAATAATTAACTAAGTGATATAGTAATTAACTACTAATCTTTATAGGAACGACAACTCTATTTAATCACTATATTACTTGAGTAATCCTTATGCTTGTAGTTTGGCACAACTAATAATCAAATTCATAATTATTATAAGAAGAAGTAGAGGTGGAAGGTATATTATTGTTGTCCTCTAAAGCCATGAAGCAAAGGTAGGTTACTTCTCCTTCACTTTAGATTAAGATGAGTCATTCCAAGTAGCTTTGAAGGCTTTTCTTCTCTCCTTTCCTCTATTGATTTTATGCTTGAGCTTTTGAAATTCATACAAAGGTGACCAGGCCTTTTATACTCATAGCATGTGACTTCTTTTTCTTTTTTGGAGTTATCTTTCCTTGATTCTTTATGCTTACTCAAGGTTTTATTTTTTAATAACTTCTTAAACTCCTTTATGAGGATTGCTAGCTCCTCATCATCTTCACTAAAGTCCTTATAATCTTCCTCATCGCTTGAGTCTTGAGAAGTTTTAAGGGCTAAGCTTTTCTTCTTCCCTTGCTTTCGTTCCCTTTGCCTTAAGGTAAGCTCATAGGCGAGAAGCTTACCAATGAGGATGTTAGTTGAGAGTTTAGAAAGTTCGTGGGATTTCTTAACAGAGGTTACTCCAGATTCCCAATCCTTCTTAGGCAGCACTCTTAGAATTTTAGTGTTGACCTCCTTTTTGAGTAGTGCTTGCCTAACTTCTTTGAAAGAGGTCAAGAGAGCATTTAATTGCTTTATCATCTCAGTGATTAACTCATTGGGTTTCATCTTGAACGACTCATATTTATAGATATAGAGTTGAAACTTCTTAGATCTAACTTAAAGGTTACCTTCATAATTGCTCTCTAAGGTCTCTCAAACCTCTTTTTTCAAGATACAACAATACACTTTATGTCCTTGCTCTCTTAAAATTAAAGAAAAAGAATGGTCATGGCCTTTTTATTTTTATAATTTTCTTTTTGTTTCTTTTTGTGGCCATTTTCTTCTATCTTTTAAAAGTTCAACACCTTCCACCATCACCACGAGAGAATTCCACCTACTAAGGATCACATCTTATAGTCTTATAGCATCACTACCAAGATAGAGTTTCATTTTGTATTTCTAATAGGGATAGTCACTCCCATCAAAAAAGGGTTTAAGGGTTTGGAAACTAAGATATTCACTCACTATAATCTTGAATCTATTAATAAAATACCTAGAATTCAAACTCTAATACCAATTGAAAAATCCTTAAAGGGGGTGAATATGGATTTTGATTGTTTAAGGAGAAAATTGAAAGTTAAATAGGAAATTAGAAATTGATAAGGAAATTGAAAGATAGAGTGCAAGAAAGAACAATAATAAGAATAAGCACGTAAGAGACAATCAATTTATAGATGTTCGAATTCTAAACCAATCATACTTCTCTACCTAACTGTAGGCGGCGGTGTTCAGCGGGAGACCAAGTATTTGGCGACCATGACACTGTGCGGGCTCAGGGCCCACTAGGAATATAATTTAGGCCTTTTGATAGGCTTTAATTAGAGAATGGAATCGCCACTCCGGTAAAATCCAGGAACACTTTTACAACAACTGGATTCCACGGAGGAAGCCCAGTAGCAGTCCTCGAAGATTGGGTCCAGAAATTGGGTATGTGCTTTTAGTGGCCCACCCGATCTTGCGATCGGCCTCCGTTTGTATTTTATATTTTATTATTTTTAATTACTTAATTATTCCTTAATTCCATGCAAATGGCTATTTTAGTTCAAATAATTTCCAAATTTTAAAATTTAGTCTAAGTTTGTTTATTAAGTCTATTTTCATACAATTGGGTCCTCATACATTCACATACATAATTCATAAAATAAAATAACAACAACAAATTAAAATCACGAATAAAGAAAAGGGGAGGAGAAATGATTACAACCCTTTTTTTACTAAAAAAGAAATAAATTAAGGAAATAAAATAAATAAATTCTAAGTATATTAAAATAATGGAATTAATCCATTATTAAATCTGTCCTGTCATCACAAAAAAAAGTAATTAAATCTTCGCAAAATAAATCCATCAAGAAAATAAGAAATTAGTGAAAATAAAATAAAATACCATTCTACTAGTCACAGACTGATGCGGGTCAGATGGCCTTGGTGTTTTTGGAGCATTTTAATACGCAACGTCGCTTCTAAAGGCTATAACTTTTAGCATAGGTGGAGTTATGGGGCCTATAATATATCAAACTAAAACTGATTCAGAGACCTATATTTTTTATAGGCTTTTCTTATAATCAGCACTGTTTTAGGCCCAAATTCCATCATTGGGGCCTCCATTTTGGGCTTTGAACTTTCATGTTCTTTTTTATTTTTATTTTGGACTTTTGTTGGGCTTTTATTAATTTTTACTTTAGGGTTTTGTTAGCACTATTTATTGGTGCTGTTCTTGGAGAATAGACAGTTTCTGATGTTTAATGAATTAATTTTCAATTTCCCAAATATCGATTTTCTTAGGAATCAACGATTTTGATGCCTAAATCCTAATAATCTTAGGATTCAATAGATTTTGGAAGATCATTGACTAGAAATCATGCACAATTCAATAGTTGTGGTATTTATCCTTATTTTATACCTTCTATTATGTCAGTTTGGTATCAGAGCCAAACTTGATCCTTATTGATCATGGTGGGGCGATGGAATCAACGGTAACAACGAGTGGAGGAAATCTATGAGCATGATGATGATGCTCAATTAGAGCACCGAATTAGTCAGATTATGGATCAACGGATGGAACAACTGATGGAACAATTGATAGTAAGGATGGCTGCCATACTAAAAAATAAAACAGGCATGACCAACGAAATCCAAACAGATAGGGGGACTGGATGGGAGATGCGGATGGAGGTGAAGATGATGAGTATTATGAGGGCTTTCCATAAGGGCGAGCTAGGCAACAGAGAGCTCTCATAGAGGATGATAGGAGGTGATGGGAGACTGGGATGAGAACTGAAATACCAGAATTCCATGGCTGCCTGTAAGCTGATGAGTTCCTAAATTGTTTTGCTAATGTTGAGAAGATCCTAGAGTTTAAGGGGGTGCCAGAAGATAAAAGGGTGCCTTTAGTGGCAACTAGGCTGCGTGGAAGAGTGACGACATGGTGGCAACAATCAAAATTAACACATACCAAGTTGGGTAAGCCCAAAATCTTATCCTGGGAGAAGATAAAGAAATACATGCGGGCTGCATTCCTACTATACAATTATTAGCAAATTCTGTACCAATGACTGCAAAATTTGAAACAAGGAGCGAGGTTAGTGGATGATTATACGACAAAATTTTACCAACTAATAGTCATAAATGAGGTCTAAGAGACAGAGGAACAGTTGGTGGCACGGTACATCAGGATACTCTGTACTTATTTGATCCTGTGTCTGTGTCAGAAGTGCACCAGAGAGCCTTGATGGTAGAGAAGCAGGCACAACAAACTAGTGTTGGTGGATTTAGCTTTGCCATTCATAGCAATGCGGGTGGTGGTAGCAAGGCTGCTAGAAATCAGTTCAGCAATGGCAATCAGTTCGGCAATGGAAGTCAGTTTGGCAAAGATGCTAGCAGCAGTACTATAAAATATTTTACTTATGGTGAACCTGGACATAGACAGTCTGAATGTAAAAAGGCTAGAAAGAGGGCGTTGTTTGCTGAAACTGATGACAAAGAGGAAGCTGATGTAGTCATTATAGAGCAACCAAATTTTAATGATGAGCAGTTCGATGATGAGGAGATTTTTATTGGTGATGTAGGGGTTGCGCTGGTTGTTAGGAGGTCGTATTTGACACCTAAATTAGGGACTGAAGATGACTGGTTAAGAAGTAATATCTTCCAGTCTACTTGTACCATCTTGGGCAAAGTGTGTCATTTTATGATTGATGCAGGGAGTTGTGATAATATCATTTCAGATGAGGCAATACAGAAGCTGAATATCAGGACTGAAAAACATCCCAAACCCTTCGAGTTGGCTTGGCTTAAAAGGGGGGGTGAGGTAACAGTTTCTAAACGTGTTCTTGTGTCCTTTTCTATTAGTGCTAAATATAGGGATGAGGTTTGGTGTGACGTGGTTGCCATGGATGCATGCCATTTATTATTGGGTAGGCCGTGGTAGTATGATAGAAAAGTTGTGCATGATGGGCGTTCTAATACATACGGGTTCATGGTTGATGGAGTTAAAGTGGTTTTGTTGCCTAGCAAACTAGTTAATAATCCTTAGCTATAGGGACTAGCACAAATCTATTATCTTTAGCTCAGTTTAATGAGGAATTGTAGGAGTCAGAGACAGTCTTTATGCTGATTGGAAAAGAGGTAGTGGATCCTATAGTAGTGCCTGATGTAGTTGTTCCTCTATTGACAGAGTTTGCTAGTGTGTTTCCAAATGAATTGCCCGATGGTTTACCACATTTACGAGACATACAACACTATATCGATTTGGTTCCAGGGGCAGCTCTACCTAATAGGCCACATTACAGGATGAGTCCTATGGAGCATAAGGATTTGCACAGATAGGTCGAGGAAATACTAGCCAAGGGGCACATAAGAGAAAGCATGAGCCCATATGCAGTACCAGCCTTGCTAACGCCCAAGAAAGACGGTTCTTGGCATATGTGTGTCGATAGTAGGGCCATCAATAAGATAACTGTCAGGTACAGATTTTCCATTCCTCACTTGGATGATTTGTTAGACCAACTTAGTAGGGTTAGTGTATTTACTAAGCTTGATTTAAAGAGTGGGTATTACCATATTCGAGTTAGGCTTGGGGATGAATAGAAGATAGCTTTTAAAATATGTGAGGGGTTGTATGAGTGGTTAGTGATGCCCTTTGGGTTGTCTAATGCCCCTAGCACATTCATGCGTGTGATGAATCAGCTGTTGCGACCTTTTATTGGCAGATTTGTGGTAGTATACTTTGATGACATTTTGATTTATAGTGCTAATAATGAAGAGCATATGTAGCATATAAGGGAGGTCTTAGGTGTGCTCAGTAAAGAAAGGTTCTATGCAACCCAAAAGAAGTGTGTGTTCATGACCCCAAAGGTGCTATTTTTGGTGTATGTTATTTCGGGGGATGGTTTGCAGGTGGATGAGGCTAAGGTTGAGGCAATGAGACATTGGCCAAGACTTCAAACAATTACTGAAGTTCAAATTTTCCATGGTCTTGCTTCCTTTTACAGGAGTTTTATCTCTCACTTCAATAGCATCACAGCATCGCTTACGGATTGCATAAAGGGGAGCAAATTGACATGGACTGAGGAGGCAAAAGCAACATTTCAATTGATTAAGGAAAGCCTTACCACAATACCCATTCTAGTATTGCCAAACTTTGCACAACAATTTGAGCTACACACTGATGCTTCGAAGGTTGGCATTAGGGAAGTACTGAGTCAAAATGGTAGACCTGTCGCATACTTTAGTGAAAAGCTATCAGGCGTTAAAATTAGATACAACACATATGATGTTGAATTTTATGCTATTGTGCAGGCTATAAAGCATTGGCAAAATTATCTGTTTCATAGGGAGTTCATATTATTTACTGATCATGACTCATTACGGCATTTGTATAGATAGGATAAAGTGTCCCCCAGGCATGCAAGATGGGTTGCGTACTTAGAAAAGTTCACCTATGTAATGAAACACAAGGCAGGTGTAACTAATCGTGTAGCCGATGCCTTGAGCCGTAGGAGTAGTTTGCTGGTTACCATGCGAGTTGAGGTACCTGGTTTTGATTCTTTTTGTGATTCACTTGCTACTGATCCCTACTTTTCCATGATTATACAAGATGTGCAGGCTAGGAAGAAATTAGATTTCTTGTTGCATGATGGATTTCTATTTCGGGGCAATCAACTATATATTCCAGATTGTAGTTTATGGTTATAGATTATTCGTGAGCTTTATGGTGAGGGACATATAGGTAGAGATTGAACATTACAGTTAATACATGCATCTTATTTCTGGCCTAGTTTACGTAGAGAGGTGGAAAAATATGTGCAGAGGTACAGGATTTGCCAAGTGTCAAAAGGGGCTGCCACTAATGTAGGGTTATATATGCCTTTACCTGCCTCTTCTCAGCCTTGAATTAATATCAGTATGGATTTTGTGTTAGGTCTGCCTCGTACATAGAGAGGTAATGATTCTATCTACGTTATAGTAGATCGATTCTCTAAGATGGTGCACTTTATTCCTTGCAAGAAAACTACTGATGTAGTTCATGTGGTGCAATTGTTTTTTCGTGAGATATACCGTTTGTATGGGTTGCCTGTTTCAATTATTTCTGACAGGGATACCAGGTTTCTTAGCCATTTTTGGCACAGCTTATGGAAGATGGTTAATACACAGCTTAATTTCAGTAGTGCTTATCACCCATAAATAGACGGACAGACTGAAGTTGTTAATTGGTCTCTAGGCAATCTGTTACAGTGTTTGGTTGGTGAACATGTCAAGAGTTGGGATCAGAAATTATGCCAGGTAGAATTTCCTTATAACCATATTGTGAACCACAGTACTGGGTTCAGTCCTTTTTAAATGGTCTATTCAGCATAGCCTCGGGGTCCATTAAATTTGATGGCATTACCAGGCAAGTCTAAGGTTAATGGAAAGGCAGTTAATTTTGTCATTGTGTTTCAGGATGGTCATAAGGCAGTGGCTGAAAATCTATCTCAGTCCAATGCTAAGTATAAGCAAGATGCAGATCAGAAACGTAGGCATGTGGAGTTTGATGTGGGGGATTTTATGTGGGCAGTCTTTACTAAGGATCATTTTCTAGCTAGGGAGTACAATAAATTATCTGTGAATGTTGAGATTATGGAGAAGATTAACCTAAATGCCTATCGCCTTAAACTTCCTAGCCATGTTCATACAGCTGATGTGTTTAATATGAAGCACTTGATTCCTTTTCATGGTGATTCTTCTGATGATGATTTGGCCAGCAATTCAAGGTCGAATTTTCTCTGCCTTAGGGAGAATGATGTGGATCAGATGGCCTTGGCATTTTTGGAGCGTTTTAATGCGCAATGTCGCTTTTAAAGGCTATAGCTTTTGGCATAGGTGAAGTTATGGGGCCCATAATATATCAAACTGAAGTTCATTCAGAGATCTATATTTGTTATTAGGTTTACTTATAATCGGCCTAGTTTTAGGCCCAAATTCCATCGTTTGGTCCTCCGTTTTGGGCTTTAAACTTTTATGTCCTTTTTTGTTTTTATTTTGGACTTTTGTTGGGTTTTTGTAAATTTTTGCTTTAGGGTTTTTTAGCACTATTAATTGGTGATGTTCTTGGAGAATAGATAGTTTTTGATGTTTAATGAATTAATTTCCAATTTCTTAAATATCGAAATTATTAGGAATCAACGATTTTGATGCCTAATTTCTGGTAATCTTAGGATTCAACAGGTTTTGGAATATCATTGAATGGTAATCATATGATATTCAACAGTTGTAATATTTATTCTTATTTTATACCTTCTGCTACATCATAGAGGCGTGTGTCTCTGTGTTACAGAGGCACATGCCTCAGTGGAATGCGGCGCCTCTAGCACAACAGTCAGAAATTCAAAACATGCATAGAAGCTATAAAGGCGTATGCCTCTGTAAGATAGAGGCGGTGCCTCAGAACAGAGGCGTACGCCCTTTAGTTTTTGATAGGGACTGGCCTTTTACATTTTTAATAATTCAAACGACAATCATACAATTAATATAGTAGAAAATAATCACAAGCAGCTCAAATCGTCAAAAGAAATTAAAACTACATACCAAAAATAGCGACAATCAACAGTAAATAGAAAAATAAAAATTGAATTCAAAGTAGAAAGGAAGAATAAAATTACTGTGAAGTTTGATTTTTAAAAGTGTTTCGCACTCGGATTGATTCTAAATTGCCTCTCTGCCTCTAGAGCACTTGAATTCAGACCCCTTTTTGCTTGATTTTGGTTTTTTATTTTTTCTTCTTCTTTCATTCTTTTTTTGGTTTTTTAGGCTAATTCTTGCTAACCCCTCTCCAGAGCTTCCTCCCCCTCTTTATAGAGGAATCACCCTCTTTTAATGCTCATTAGACCCACGTCCGTCATTATTTGTGGTTGCAGAATGTGGAACGATTCACGTTCTGCCATTATTATTTTTTTGTAACAGGTATCGTAGAGGCGCATGCCTTTGATGATAGAGGTACATGCCTCCCTGAGAAAGAGGCGTGCGCCTCTATTCTGAAGAGGCGGCGCCTCTATAGATAAAAATGGGCTTTTGGGCCATGTGGGCCAGCTTCTTGGGCTCAGTCTGCTGGGTTAAGTGTTTGGGCTTGGGTTATTATTTTGGATTTCTCACAAACAGGTCTGAATTCAGTTCCTTAGCAAATTGGAATTTTTTGTCATTTTTCATCACTGGGCTTATCTTTGCGGGCCGGCTAAACAATTGTCCACAGTTTGCCCACTTGTCTTTTGAAAAACCATTTAAACACAAATTTAAATTCATTTTTCAAAAAATAACACGAAAGCAAATACAAAAGGATATCCGTCAATCCTATGATTTAGCTATTGTATCGTCATCCTCGGGGTATAACTCGATAAGTGTAATTTTATCGTCGTCCAACTTTGGTGTCAAAAACCAAGAGGCTTCAATTCGGGGTCGTCGTGTAACCTTAGTGTGAAAAACTAAAAGGCTTCAATTCGAGATCCAACCTTGGTATCAAAAATCAAGAGGCTTCAATTCAGGGTCACCATCCAACCTTGGTGTCAAAAACTAAGAGGCTTCAATTCGGGGTCGCCATCCAACCTTGGTGTCAAAAACCAAAAGGCTTCAATTCGGGGTCGCCATCCAACCTTAGTGTTAAAAACTAAGAGGCTTTAATCTGGGGTTGCCATCCAACCTTGGTGTCAAAAACTGAGAGGCTTTAATTTTGATGCTTCACATCACGATCTCATGTAATCTGCAAATAAAAGATAATTCAATTTAAATATGTTAGCCAACAATCAAAACTTCAAGTATCAAAAGATAATTTTCCCTTTAGGGACCAAAGCAGCAATTTGTCGAAGTTATATAAATTCAAATCCTTTTCAAATTCATTTTAAACTTTCGTGCTTTTTCTTCCTTCTTCTTTCAAACTTCCATTTCTTCTTCCTTCTACCATGGATCCTGCAATAGACCACACACCACCTCTTCCCACATGGCCTGCTGTTGCTCCCGAGGCTCGACCACCTCATTCTTTTGTATTGGATCCAGAGGAAGACATCCTATTGATGCCTGCTCTATCCTCCTATATTTGTTCTTGGGCTACAAAAGAGGTTGGCCATTTTTTACCTATTTTTTTTATTAAAAATAGGAATGGGTCAGTTAGTATTAGGTTTATGCATGCTTAATCAGCCATAAATTTGATAGAAAACTAGATAAAATTGAATATTCTTGAATTAAATTGATCTGCCTCCCGCGCTGTAGATGCTGCGCCTCTACGATGTGGTGTGTGCCTTCCTAGCAAAGTCGTGCGCCTTCCTTATATGGAGGCACAGTGCTCCTGCTTCGTAGAGGTGTGCGCTTGTGCTTTTGAAAGGCGTGCGCCTCTACAAGATAGAGACTTTAATTTAGTTCATTTTTTGATTTTCTTGAATGCATAAATTGAAATTTTATCAAATACTCCCTGTAGTTCGACCAGCGCTCTTTAAAAGGTGCTGGTAATGTCACTGGTGCTCGTGAGTGGTATAATGGGATGACGGAGGTGATCCGAGATAGTATCCGTGAGACAGGCTTCGGTCGCCATAACCTCAATGGCTTATACACACTGATGGAGCGGTGGATGGACTCTACACACACCTTCCACCTACCAGTTGGTGAGCTCACATTGGACCCAGTTTCTTTTATTACTATCACTGGAGTAGCCTGTGCCAGAGACCCTATTCCTTTCGATCAACGATTAGTACGGATGTCTCCCACGTATGTAGCCTACGTCGAGTGCTTGCTTGGCATGGTTCCCGCCATAAAGAGGACTCATACATTCAAGTTTGGCTCAATTTATGCTCATTATTCCGGCGTTAGCGCTGAGGATATCACCACCCCTCGGCAGATCGACCAAGTGGTCCATGCCTTCATCTTTTACTTACTGGGCACCACCCTTTTTTATGATGCCGCCAGCTCAGTTGACCTCGTTCTCCTGATGACTCTTAGAGATGTGGATCTCATCCACACTTATGATTGTGGATCTGCCACCCTTGCTTATCTTTACTAGAGCATGAATGACTTTGTCAGAGGGGCTCACCGACTATGTGGCTTCTGGCACGCCATTCATGTATATCTCACTTCTTACTTTTTTATTTATTTTTATTTTCTCTTATTTTATATGTTCTTTGTTATAACCCCCTTGTCTTGCAGGTTTTGGGCTTGTAGTTAGGCCTTATCCGAAGAGTGATGCTCGCAGCTGGAGTCTTTCCCATGCTGAGTCGATGGGGCACTAGCTGGACTAGGAAACGGAAGATGTCTCAGGTTCACCTTCACCGTATATACCTTGGTAGGCTATCTTAGGATGAGGTAAAATCTGTAAAAAGAAATAAAATTGGTTAGAATTTTATTAATACATGCAAGATTTCTACTCACCTTATGCATTTCTTCCATTGTTCAGGCCATGAGGACACTATGGGGACTTGTGAAGAGTTGGTCTGATGCCATGATCTGATTTAAACCCCAGGCAGATAGGAGTGTCCTTCTGGTGGGACCCTTTCAGAGGATAATCTACTTAGAAGAGTAGGTATATGAGTGGACCGTGGGTCCTGGTCAAAGGCGTGTGCTAAGGCTCCTCCCATCATATTCTGGGTACATACACTGAGAGGTGAGGACTTGACGCGAGCCTTGCAAGGATCCCCAGCCATTTGTCAGGTTACTGCTCGACAGCCCAATGTATACAGGACTTTCATCAGGGATGAGCTATTACCATAACTTCCTATACCTGGTCTTGTTTCTTAGGTACACCTTGAATGCTTTGTGATCATATAACTTAGCCAATACTTAACAATCTTCTAATGCTTATTCTTTTGCAGCTTCACCCAAGAGGTATTGGTCCTCAGATCATATCTCCACCTTTCAGTAAGCGTCCTGCTGAGTGAGCTTAGGTTTATTCTCCAGCTACTGATCTTAGTCCTAGCACTTCACGTGCTCTACCTCAGAGGACCTCAGATGATGGCCTTAGCACATCACATGCCTCCACACGGAGGGCTCCTGATGTCGGTCCTTCTTGCTTACATGGTGCTTTTCCTTATCTTCCCGAGGCTACTGCCAGATATTGGGGTATTACCGGCAGGTTGTCCCGGGCTGTCTTGACTCCTGATCCCAGTACCTTTCCATCACCTGTTCCTCCTAGGGCTACTCATGTGAGTATCATTTTATGCTCCTTTTGCTTGCTGCAGAAAACATTAGCACTAACATGGTCTGTGCATTTATACTTGTAGATTGCTAGAGAGCAGAGTGAGCAAATGTATAGCCTATTTAAGGCCCTGCAGGATCTTATATTCCAGATCTCGAAGGAGTGGAAAGTATATCATTATTTTTATTCTACATTTATGCATGCTTTTATGATGTTGACTTACCTGCTTCTTCTTTCTATTTTGGACAGGCGCATTGTGCAAGATTAGAGGCACACAGTGCAGAATTGGAGGTGCAAAACCGGTTGCTCCAACAGTAGCTTACTGATCTCTAGCTGGGGGCACAAATGATGATGATGATGATGACCTCAGTACCTATGATGCAGATGATAGAGCTAGTCCTGCTACTAACGTCCCTTTATCCCCTGTCATTCCGGATGTTGAGGATGAGGCCTATGATGATGATGATGAGGAGAACGCCAAGAATGAGGTAGTTGGCGAGAGCAAGGAGGATGATAAAGAGACTGAGTTCGAGCGGGATTAGACTGCAGACTTAGGATTAGTTAGGGGTATAGGTAGATTGTTAGGCTTTTTGTAAAGTTTTAGGGATTTTGTACACAAACGCACTTGGATTTATAAAACTATGGATTTTATTCCAATGCATGTATTTCTTTTTATTATTTTTCTTTATGATCCTCTGTATAACCATTAACATCAAAATCTAGGTCAATTCTCATCAAAACGAACAATTTACACCATTTTACAGTAAAGAGGTGCCGCTTGTAAGAGAGAGGGCGAGTGCCTCTAATTAAGGTGGCGGCGCCACTACGGTGAGGCGACGCCTCTGTGGCTCTGGCACTAAAATGTTTCAATTTTGTCCCTTTCAAAAAGTTTATAAAGAAACCCTACATTAACCATATCATACCACGGCCACCCTAAACATCCTAAAAACCCTAAAAATTCTCAAAACCATGTTAAAGCACAGTTTGAAATTGATTCATCATGTCTTACAAAGTTTAGATAAAGAAACTTGGCAAAAACTAAATCTATTTCATCTATCTGTCTTCAAATCACTTCATCTGTGTAAAATTAACTACTCTTTCCTACACATTGCTGCTCAATTTTTAGGATCCAAAAAACCATGTCTTTAGGTTTAACAACTTCGAGATCTACCCCCTACCTGAAGAATTTGGAGCAATTTTAGGTTACCCAAATGATTCCTCCAGACAGATTGTAGTTCCATCAGTTGAGAAACTAGATGACAAAGCTATTCAGAAGCAGATGGCCCGTCTATTCAACATTCCTTCTTCTCCTCTGACACATGTCTCAGCAAATGGGATCATCTTTGATTCTTTCCTGAAGGCTGCCATAGCTACCAACAGCACTGAGGTGTACTGGCCACGAATGATTGCTTTCTTCCTATATGCCCAATTCTTGTTAGTTTCCCCTTCTGGTGACTATGATCTTAAAATCCTGTAGATTCTTGACCAGGTTGAGTCCGGATTTAATCCCATGCTAGTTATTATTGCTGAAACACTGATTGGCATGGATAACTTGTTCATGACACACCGCTTTGCTGGGAGCCCTGTGTTGTTGGAGGTATTTTTTTCTTTTTTTTCTTTTCTTTTTTTTGATGATCCTCCATTTTGCTAGATCTGGTTCCAAGAGAAATTAAAGTTGTTGGCACCCCTACGGAACATCAGGAAGTAGAAACCAAAGTAGGTGCGGACTCGACCATTGTAGCAACTCCCAGCTGATCTAAAGGAATGGTTGGCCAATTTTCCAGATGCTGGAGTCCAGTGGATGTGTCCATAGTGGAATATCAAATATGTGACTACCCATACATATACACACTATGTTTCTCTCGTCGGACTGAACTTCTGCTCATTCTATTACCTAGTTCATCTCTATCGCCAGTATAGAGAGAAGCAGATGATTGTTGAACCTATATATGGTTTTCAACCTGGCCCTCTAACCCAGAACTTCATAGAAAATATGTCAGTGACTTAGCCCCTCTCACAGAGTGAAGACATCACCACTGATGATCACTACAAGGCTTGGATTCAATTGCAACAGACCGAACAAGATGAATTCATCAAGAGTTAAAAGACAAGGGATTTATTTAGGATTAGCATGCAAGAAATGAGAAAGAATAAAAGAAAAAGGACTTAAATTTATTTCCTTCTTTAGTTGCGGCAACTAAATTAGACTCAGCTCATCTTATGTGGTATCTTTCCTTTTTAGTTAAACTTATTATAATAAGCATTTAATACAACATTTGATAGAAATAAAAGTAATCCACTTCATTTAAATAAAGCACAAATTGTACATATAAACTACTTCTGACATTTTTCCTGTCGTTGGGTGGCTTGCCCTTGTAAGTTTTCCAGCCAACTATTTTATTCTCTCTCTCTTCTTTTATTTATCCTTAACTTTTGCCTAGGCCACTCCTTTACGAAGTTTTCAACCTAGCAGGATTTTTTTTGAGTCTCTAATTGTTGCATAGATAGCCTCTTTTAGAGGTTTTCTCCCTAGCGAGACCTCATAGAAAGTATTTCTTATCTAGGTTGATGGAATTTTTGAACTCATTCCTTTCTAAATCAAACAAAATGGCTACACCCTTTGAGAATATCTTCTTCATAAGGTAAGGTCATTCCCAATTCGGCTTGAATTTGCCCGTCGGATTTATAAGGAGCGGTTTTATATGTTTCAAAACTAAATCTCCTTCCTTTATCTTTCCCGGATTGATCTTCTTGTTGTAAGCTCTTGCAATCCTTTTTGGATAGAGTTGCATGTGATACATGGCTTTTAATCTTTTCTTGTCCAACAATATCAACTGTGCTAGCCTGCTTTCCACTTACTGATACTTGGGAATCTTTGTCTCTAACAGTACCCTTAAGGATTGGATTTCCACTTCCAGTGGCAATACCACCTCACACCCATATACCAATGAATAAGGTGTGACCCCAGTAGATGTCCTCGCAGTCATCCGATAACCCCATAATGTAAACTGTAAATATTCAAACTAATCCCTGTAACTTTATACCATCTTAGCCAGGATCCTTTTAATGTTCTTATTTGCAGCCTCAACTGCTCTATTAGACTGAGGACGATAGGGAGATGATCGGTGATGCTCTATCTTATAGTGCTGGAGTAATGCAGCGGTTTCCAATTGAAATTGAACCCCATTATTGGTCATAATATGATGTGGCAACCCATATCTATAGATTATATTCCTTTCTGCCATCTGCTTTGGCTCGACTATGAAGGATAGGTGTTGTGGGTGGACAATGAAAATGCGGAATTTAAAATTTTTCATTGCATGCAACATTTACATCAACACATATCATTAACATGCCCATAGATCATATCACATGCACTCTTACATAGCTAAACATGCATAATAGACAACACATAGTTAACATGCCAACCAAAACAGAATATAGAAAGAGTTCTTACCAACTAAGAGATATAGT
>CATIWO010484294.1:0-10185 GCA_949673435.1 Macaranga tanarius
GAAGTTCACTAGTGCTAAAACAACGATGGCCTCAAATTGGAAACAAGGCTTGTAACACAATACTTCTATTGTCATTTTACCAAAATACCCATTAACCATAACTATAATGTACATATATTTTTATACAAATATAATACAACACTATTAAATATTGGGACCCACCTCTCTTTTGCGATGGTACTGTTGTTTCGCAACTAGCAGTACGAAACTTTACCATTTTTCTAAATTCAATGGCTGTCATGTTTGATGACACGGTGTCATTGTGACACCACAGAAGAATTTGCCGACAGAAAAGGATTTTTATATCTGAAGCAACCATCTTTTTATTGTCTAGTATTGAAACTAGTCTGAAACCTTAAACAAGTGGGATACAAACTGCTGCTAAGATACTTCATGCATTAGCGTATCAAATCCTATAAATTCCATATAGTAATTACATTTTTTTCTTCCTTCAATAATGTAAATGTTCTCTATTCTGCAATCTTCATTTCTAAGAGGGTTGACTTCAAGTTGAAGCTCAAGCTCAATCGAGGTGCACAAATCGTGTTGTTCAGGGTACGTATTGACTTGTTTAATATATGCAATATATATTAAATTCATACATATAAGAAGATTTTCATATTTTACGTGTTCATATATAATATAAATAATATAATTTGGCTTGACTACATAGTTTTCAATTGAGCAATGCAGATTTTTTTATTTTTATTTATTTCATTTTCAATCAATCTCTCTCTATAATTCGTGGAATTTGAGACGTCTTGATAGAGACCCTCCAATTATTGATTGTTGGGGATAAAATGACAATTAACTAGGCGTTAATTTTGATATAGATACAAAATTGACATACAATGAAGATATATAAATTAAGGAAATTGGTAGATGTCTCTGCCCGAGACATCTACAGTATGTCTCGGGCAGAGACAAATTACACATTTGACCCCCTTTCTAAGGAAAAAAAATTTTTTTTGAAGGGTAAAAAGGTAATTTTACATATAAAATTATATTTTAACCCCCCAATTATACTGTCTCTGTAAAATGGGGGGGCCAAACTGGTAATTATCCCGGTCCGAGACAATCTCGGACCGAGATACGTATCATTGTCCATAAATTAAATTAAACACTATCAAAAGAAATAACAGGAACAAATTAAGAGCTGATGATAAATATAAATTAAACTATGGGCCGCATAGTCATACGAGTAAATTGCTAGATACCAATTCATATGAATAGAGCTACATGTTTTTTTTTTCTTTTTGAAAAATGAATAGAGCTACATGTTAATCACTACAAACAGAAGAACTGACGATACTTTCAGCTGTTAACAAGGAAGGAATATACAATCTGCATAGAGGTATATGCTGCATGTAAACCCGTATACATAATTTATAATTTTTGGTATAAATTTGTTCTAACTTTTAAAATTTAGTCTGATCTATTCATTATTTGTAAAATATATACTTTGGTTAAAATTGATAAAAAGAAATATGTGGTCACCTTTAAAATTTAGCTTACTTGTGTATTTTTTTCACATTTTGTTAAAATTACAAATAATTAATCAAATAAGGATATCTTTATTAAATTTTAAAGACTGAATTAGATTAAATTTGCAATCAGAAATATTATAATTTTTTAAATCAATAGACCTGAAAAGAAGTCTTCGTTATAATTATCAACCAACAAGCCTCAGCTGGCACAGGTGTGACTTCAAGAATTCATTGATATCGCCTTTGATTCCATAATGGAGAATGAAAACGTACATGCACATGAAGTGGAAGTGGAAGCGGAAGCAGGAAGCATTAGTCAAAATATTGAATATGGAAAGCTCGTCAAAAAAGATTTATTCGATTTGGAGGCTTATGAAAGTAGCACTCATGCTCGTAGTAATAAGGTATGCATCAATTTTTTTGATTCTTGATTATGTTCCATATATATGTACATTCAAGCTTAATTCTATTAATGATGGAGTTGGTTGATGAAAATGCAGAGAACAGATTGGGGAACCACCTTAAAGCTTGCATTTCAATGCATAGGTGTTGTTTATGGTGATTTGGGTACCTCGCCTTTGTACGTTTTACCTGGAATTTTTCCTGATGGAATCAAGCACAACGATGATCTACTCGGCGTCTTGTCTTTGATTATTTACTCAATTCTTATAATTACCCTGATCAAGTATGTTTTTGTGGTTTTAGCTGCTAATGATAATGGTGAAGGTAATAAATTTTAGCTTCGTACGTAATATTATGTATGAGTACAAATCTGTTCTTTTTCCTCAAGTAATCAATTTTATTCTCCAGGAGGAACGTTTGCACTATATTCTCTGATTTGCCGCCATGCCAAGGTAAATATGATACCAAACCTGCAGCCTGAGGACAGACAAGTTTCCAATTATGAGCTTGAGACGCCAAATCACCGTACGAAGATGGCTTCAGCTATCAAATCCAGGCTTGAGAATAGTCCACTGATAAAGTTATGTTTGTTGCTCATGAGCATACTTGGAGTGTCAATGGTTCTTGGAGATGGAATTCTGACACCGGTCATATCTGGTATTTTTTTTTTTTTTTTTGTCTAAACCATCTGTATTGGGTTTTGACTAATATAATTCAACCTGAACAGCGTTAATTGATCACTTTCTTATGTAACATGCTTAAATTTAATTTCTTGGTGCAGTGTTATCAGCAATTGGAGGAATAAAAAAGGCTCACCTTTCTGAAAATACAATTATGTGGATTTCAGTTGGGGTCTTGATTTTGTTGTTCCAAATTCAGAGGTTTGGAACAGGCAAAATTGGCTATACTTTTGCTCCAATTATTATGCTATGGTTCGGTTTTATTGGAAGTATTGGTATATATAACACTGTGAAGTATGAGCCAAGTGTAGTAAGGGCTGTGAATCCATGGTACATTATAAAATATTTCCAGAGGAATAAAAAGGATGCTTGGATCTCCCTTGGTGGCGTAATGTTATGCTTAACAGGTTCTGAAGCCTTGTTTGCTGATTTGGGCCACTTCAACATTGCCTCTATCCGAATTAGCTCATGCTCTGTGCTCATTCCCTCAGTATTGCTAGCCTACATTGGTCAATGTTCATATCTGTGGAGCCATACTGAGGATGTTGGCGACGCCTTTTACAATTCAATCCCAAGTAAGTCTACTCTAAATTAGCAAAAGATTGAAAAATTTCTTGCGACGAGGGAATTTTTCGTTTTTATTTCATTGCTATTTTCGGTTAGCAATGGAAATAGTAATAAATTTGGCCGTTACAATTTTGTTTATTCCTGGGAGTACGTGCTTTTACTAATGAAATGCACATTTTTAAAATGTGAATTTTATTGGAACAGAATCATTGTACTGGCCACAGTTCATAGTGGCGGTATTGGCAGCTGTTATTGCGAGTCAGTCATTGATCTCTGCTTCATTTTCAATCATCCAACAATCAGTTGCTCTGGGGTGTTTCCCTCGGGTTAAGGTTGTGCACACTTCTCCGAAATATGAAGGCCAAGTTTATGTTCCTGAAATCAATACTCTTCTAATGTTGGCTTGTGTCGGAGTCACTCTTGGATTCAAAAACACCTTGACCATCAGCAATGCATATGGTACGTATAGTATAGAATTGTCATGCAACTTAAAGATTTTGCACGTAACATATTGATCATTACCGTTACTTTGTGCTTCTTGCAGGAATTGCTGTGTCGTTTGTGTTCGTGATTACATCAGCGTTTCTAGTTATTATTATGCTAATGATATGGAAGACAAACATCATCCTCGTAATCATTTACGTCCTAACAATTAGTCTCATTGAAGTGATGTTTCTGAGCTCTAATCTGTACAAGTTTGTTGATGGAGGATACCTTCCTTTAATATTTGCTCTGGTTGTAGTTGTCATTATGTTCATATGGAACTACGGTTACAGGCTCAAGTATACGTACGAGCTTGAAAATAAAGTTGCAGTCGAAAGACTTGATCATATAATTAGTGATCAAAGGATTCATAGAGCTCAAGGTCTTGGTTTATTCTACACACCACTTGTTCAGGGCATATCTCCAATCTTCACTCATTACGTCTCCAGTGTTTCATCTCTTCACTCGGTTGCTGTATTTGTTTCCATCAAGTCTCTACACATTAGTCGAGTCCCCACCGAGGAACGGTTCTTGTTTCAAAGAGTAAAGCCTGGCGAGATGATCTTTCGATGCATTGTGAGGTACGGGTACATAGATTCGGGTAAAGATCAAGAATTGTTCAAGCAGATGATGGTGAGTCGTTTGAAAGAGTTTATACGAAATGAAAATGGAGATGAAATGCAAAGAGAACTAGCAGTGATTGATAAAGGAGTAAAAGATGGTGTTGTGTATGTGATGGGAGAAAGTGATGTAATGGCTTCAAATGGATCATCACTACTCAAGAAATTGACCATTGATTACCTCTACAATTGGCTAAGCAGGTGTGTGAGGCAGCCCGATGTAGTTTTCTTGGTTCCTCGCAAGCATTTACTCAAAATAGGCATGACCTATGATGTGTAATTAAGTTTCATTATATAGTACATCATGCCTCATATTTATAATAAAGTTAATAGAGGCAAATACATTGATAGATATATATGATGTACTAATTAATGTTTTGTCTGATATGACTGTGAGCTCTGGTGTGTGATTGGTGTTTTTTGTTTTCAATTATATATATTTTCCCATAGTTTGTAAAGCTTGTCAAAAAATATGAACAGACATGGGACTTTAATTTGATTTATAACTTATGCTGCAATATGTGCATATGTACGGTAAAACTGTCCAATAAAACCAGAGCCATTAGCAACATTGAAGAGGCCGGGCATGAAAAAAAGAGAAGTGTATATAGGACATAATCTGCCATTAATCATCAAAATTAAATACTATCCCAACCAGAATAAACTTGCAAACATAACAAGCTCAACCTGAATAATTTTGGCTTCATAGAGCTCAAGGCAAAATTAAATCCAGTCTTCACTCATTATTTATGTGTCGAGTGTCTCATCTCTTCATTCAGTTGTTTTATTTGTTTCATGTCTTCATTAAATCTGCTTAAAAAATGCTTGGTTCTTTAAATGATTTAAGACTTTTGGTGAGTATGGATTCTTTGAAGATCTTATATATATTATGCATGGTACTTATTAAATGAGAATATGCAATGTACGTACTATATAGTGAAATTATAGTCCTATGATCCAGAATGAGTTCAAAATGTGGTTGATAACATGGTAATTAGATTGCCTCCTCAAGATTATATGTAGAAGCAAATTGATTGATAGCGGAATAAAAGTACTGAAGTAGTGAAAATCACCACATCATATATATATTAGAATAATGATACGTATATCGCGCGGTGAAATACGATAAATTTTTTTTTAAAATTTCAAAAATTACCGTGTGTGTATATATATATATATATAGCCAGTTTAATCAAACCAAGGCCATGTTTATATATGTTAATTAAGCCTTGCTGAGAAAGAACCTAAGGACAATCCTGGCAAGTGATCAGCTAGTCATTGTCCAACTAAACTAACGAGTGAATCTGTAAGTGATTGATTTCCTGTTGTGACTGTAATCATCTAGAGAGCTAAACCCTAATCCCATGGAGGCCAGTCGGATTCATTACAAATAAATCTTAAAATGAAAATATAGTCATGAATTGATGTTGAAAAGTATACGATAAAGCTAAAGATAAGAATACGCTAATGAATCAGCATATTTTTTAAAGTATGTGTCTAGTGCCAAATGGTTATTAAGAACTTTTAATCAAAAAAAATCAAAATCAATTGAAAATCAAGTTTCAATTTACATGAATGCAAAATAGACATTGTTGAGTGCTGATATATATATATATGCAACAAATATAGTCTTAATATATATGTATATGAAAATAAAACAACAAAAATCAGCCTTCAGTCTTCCAAGTTTCATTGTCAAATAAAAATAAAAATGAAAGTAAAAAGCCTATTGATAAGAAACATCATCTTTTCAAATTATTGTATGTTGGAAGGTCATCTCATTTATCAAACATGAAAAACAGAAGTGAAAGAGGACATACAATCAACATATGATTTCATGTCAAGAAATGGAAATGTTCAACATAAGAGAAAAACATTAGCATGTGCAGTTTGGTTCACTACTTGCCTTGCACTTGCTGCCTTTACGGACCTACTACAAGTGCAAGATCATGTACTATTCATATACTTATAGCATGCCTTACAATTTCATGATCTAGATGTTTGCATATGCTCTCATTGATCTTGTTTTTTCATCCCCAAGAAACATGTAGTGAACACTATATATATGAAGAAATAGGCCACGAACCAAAGCTTGCAAAATTGTCACATTTAAAGCACACTCATCTATCTCATGAAATATGTAAATGTTTGCATTGTAGTTGTAATATTTTTCAGTGTACGATTTTCCACAAGGCAAGAAATTAAGTGGTCTGACATTGGGTGTCAATGGCAAATTAAATAGCTTCATTAGGATTAGGGAAATTAAGGAGCTGGACTTTGGGACTTTCTTCTAGCTACAATAAATTAAAATCTTATATATTGTTCCTCAGATAAGACTTTTATACGGCAATGAAGTATAATTGGCTGAAACTTTCAAATGTAAGTATTTTTGTCTCCTATCTTGTCTGATCTTGAAGAGGGTGATCATAGAATCCCCATACTTTGAAATCCCCAATTAAGTTAAGATAATTTTAATCTAAAAAGGCTTCAATTTTTTATACAAAAAATGTATATATAACCAAGAAAAACCCTAATCCTAGTTCTTTTTTCTTGGAATTTAAGTGGAAAAAAAAAAAACTCCTAATTATTACTTATTAGAGGGAAGATGATCCAATTTATATATAGTAGATACAGTAAATTATTGTCAACGTACCAAACATTTCAAAATTATTATTTTTTAAGCTAATTTTTAGACAGTGTACCTAAACATGAGTTATTTAATTAGACTAACAGTGGTACCTACATCCCGCAAATCCCTGGTTAAAAGATACCCAAACCCTAGACAAGTACTTTTAATTAACGTTTTGCTCAACATCACCTCTTATGGATGTTAAATGGATGTGGACCTTAATTTTTTTTCTTAAAATATAGCACAAACTAAACCCTAGACGCACAATGACTTCATCTTGGTATGTTTTGGTGTCGAACTGTTGATGAATACTTCAGATATTGTCTTCAGAAAAGGAAGTGACAGAAACAAAAAGAAGGAAAAAAATGTTGGGAACTAATCTTCACAAAAAAATGAAATTTATTAATTAGTGAAACTACCCTTAATCTTTAATATATGCAGTATCATATGGACAAGAAGTAAGCAATTTCTTGGATAAAATTGAAAGGTTGAAGTGATAGAGTACTGACCTTTTTCTGTTCCATTATCATCGTTAATTTGCAGACTGCTTCAGCTAAACCATCATGAAATCAAGATTTGCACATGTTATGCTTTTTTAGCAGACCTCCCTTTGGATTACACATTAGTGAAATCAATTTGAATCAAATCAAAAGGATTGAAATAAACTTGGCATGTACAGTTTATTTCGACGCACAAACTGCTAATTAACTGTATTCTCTTGAATTCATAACTCAAACTCGCACTCGTTTAGACTGAAATTTTTCCTTAATATTCATATATTAAGAAAAGGGGGGAAAAAAAAGAAATAACCCATAAAATAAACACCGATATAATCAATCATGGGTCAGCTAGAAATCAAAATCTTAGTCTAATTAATCTCTTCTCTAAACCTTGATTAAAATAGCCTTCAAGTAAAGCTAGCTAACAATGAAGCTAATTAATATTCCTTTGGTTATTTCTATATGCAGATGATTCTTGATCTCTTTCCTCAGTAAAATTGCTAGTGCCCGCCTTTTCTTGATTAGATCTATCTCCTTCTAATTCTCTATATCTTTGCAAGTACCTTTTTAGAGGTCCTGCATAATCATCAAAACCTAAAGCTCCCATAGCCCAGCAAACATCATCTCCATTCACAGTCTTTCTTCTTTCCTTTCTACACTTCTCTGATGCTTCACTTGTAACAAAGCTAATAAACTCCGACACGCATTCTTGCATTGTTTCTTTAGCTTCTTTGGAGATCTTCGCATTGGATGGCAAACTTTGCTTCATGATCCGCCCCACGTTGGCTATGGGCAGCAACTTGTCTTGCTCCTTGATGCGACCATCATCACCTGAACCACTAGCTCCAATATTATTATCGTCCATTATTTTTCTTGATGCAAAAAGGACTTGCTCCTTCTATTTCAGCCTAATCTTGGTGCTCAAGGTCACACTTCAATTTTTTCTCTTATATTCATTTAAATGTATATGCATATCATATGATAATCGTAATTTTTGTCGTATTATTTAATATAACATGTGAAAAAGCGACGAACTAGATTTTAATATTAAATGTGCATATTGTTGATGTACTAGTTATATTTTTTTAAATAAAAAATAATAATTTATTGAATTTGACGAGTGTAATTTTTAATTTCTATTACAGGAAAGTTTATGTGGACCAAGTCTTGTGACATTGACAACAATGTCCACTCATACTTTCAAGAAAGAACCAATGAAGACTAGTCTTCATATGAGAACAATGGATGCTGATATGGAAAAATATAGTTTTATTAAGTCTCTAAAGCTTTCATGATGCGAACCATACAACAAGGAGCCTTTCCACACCATTTTACTGCTTTACTCTTTAATGTTCACCAATAGGTTTAGAATAAACATCTTTTAATAAGTTTAAAGTTGAGGATTATTTTATTTCATATGCATCATGTCTTCAAGTGGATTCAAACCAAACTTTACCTTAGTAAAGAAAATTAATTTATATATTCAGATTGCATCATCCTATACGACAGCAAGTTTAATTTTTTTAGTACTTAATTTTGAATGTTTAGTTGTGATCTAAATTTTGGCTTTGAGAAGTCATGGCTCATAGTCCATGTGTTCAAGTGTTGTTGAGACATAGGACATGTATGTACCTTAATTACTTAATTAATTAGTAAACGAGCTGCTCATTATATGCCTGGTTTCCGGGAGTGGTCATCTACTCCTGCTTTTCTACAGTCTGTTATTTCTTTTGATGGTTCTTAGTAATGAAGTTTTATTTTAATTTTCAAAAAAAAAAAGTAGTAAACAACCAAGTCAAAGATTGCATTTTTTCCCCTTAATAATTAACTAAGTTTATAAGTTCCAAAACTGCAATTCTAAACTTGATTTCATAATATAATTTTACTTATAAGAATTATTATACCGAATTAGAATTGTAATTTTGGAAATATGTAATGTAATTTTACTTATAAAATTTAATATTAGAATTTTATAATTTTATCTCTAACACCAAACTGCTGATAAATTTAGACTCATTTTACACTTTATAAGAACTTAATTAAGTTATATATATGAAACCTATGGGTGGCAAAATAGGTGGGTTGGGTGGGTATGAGTTTGGTATATATGGGTAAGACACTTAATTACTCATTTATCCATTTATTACCCATTTATTATTTATATGGATACCCAAACTCATTTAACCCATATAAAATATTACCCACTCATTTATCCATTTAAATTCTTTATTTGGATGTCATATCAAAAAGTTTTTGCTAATTTTTCTATTGAATATTATTCAAGTAGCCTTGGGAATTATAGAATTTCATTGTATCCTATCATCCGGGTTAATTTTTTTTATATTTTATTTTTCTATCTTTTTAAACATAAAGCAGTGTAAGAATGGTCATATGTATTATCAATAGCTTTTATAAAATATGAAACGTCCAAAAAATTTATTTAATGTGATATTTTAAACTGTGATTTTATTATTTTCAAAATCTTTATTTTTCTTTATAGCAATTTAATATTATTTTTTAATTTTACTCTCATTTTTTTTCATTTTTTTTAATGAGCTATAAACGATGCACGTTAGCAAGAGCAAATATTTTATCAACTGGTGGAGTCAAAGTTACTCTTAACTCCAGCACTCACGGTAATTATATATACAAGAAAGGAAATTAATAAGCTACCATGTTAAAGTTAGCAGGTGACGTGTGTCTAAGTACAATTGATGTTAAGTGGAGGGATTGTAAATATGTCAAAATGCTATAAGATTGATAATTTCTTGTAATATTTTGAATGACGAATAATATTTTCATGATATCGTAAAATAT
>CATIWO010484372.1:0-23951 GCA_949673435.1 Macaranga tanarius
TGTCAGTTTGAGAATAGTCATCTTCATTTGTCACCAAAGTGGAAATGTTTGGAACAACATAACCAGATAATGAGCTAAAAATTTATTCTATACATAATTCACAGCCAGTTCTGAACAAAAATTCGTATATTGATTGCATGAAAGTGAAATTTTTTATTTAATGATTGAGGCACTGATATACATGCAGGTTATGAAATGGAAGAACAAAAAAGTGTATCATTTCAATTTTACTCGAAATTTACAATCAAAGAATTTGCAATGTAAAATAGATACCAGATGAGCATCACCCTCAAAGTCACAATGATGGGATGATCTTCACATGGGCGCTGGATGGTTTATTATCATTTTCGGTTTGTATTTAGCTCTGTGTGACTGCGTCCTCATAAAGTGATGCTTCCACAGGGCTTTGGGACTCGCAACTACCAGAAACCAATTCTGTTAACTCCTTAGAACACCAGAAAGCTGACTTCAGGTAGCCACTTTCTCGATAACCCGTTGTTAAGACCTGATATATGACTTCATTTGGCAGAATACCCATCTTTATGTTATCAGCATGCAACATCATCGCATCAGCCATATGTTTGGCATTTAGATGCCCCTGCAACATGACAGCATAAGCCAGTGCATCAGGTCTTAAACCATTGCACCTCATATCTCTGAAAAACTTGCTAGCTTTAAATATCCGTCCTTCCTTGCATAAAGCTTGAATCAAAGATGTATAAACCACATGATTTGGAGAACAAAAACCACCGCCCATTTCATTGGCTTTATTGCCAGCAGGGTCACCGCTAGTCTTGTCTAAGAAAAATTTAATTGCATCAGATGTCCTTCCAGCTTTGCAAAGGCCATCAATCAAGCAACTAACTGTGAAGACATTAGGGCTGAGACCAGCCTCTAGCATATGCTTATACAGCCGGAGGGCCTCCTTTAGGTTGCCAGTTTTACAATGTCCATTGATCAAAGCTGAGAAAGTCACCACATCTGGCAATAAACTTTTAATTAACATTTCTGAATACAAACCCATAGCAGATTGCATATTTCCCAACTTGCAATAACCATCAATTAATGTGGAGAAAGTGATAACATTTGGTTCAATTCCTTTCTTAGTCATTTGAGAACACACCTCCAAAGCCTTCTCCATATTCCTTTCCTTGCAGTATCCATCAATTAGTGAATTATATATCACAGAATTTGCAGGAACTCCTTCTTTGTCCATTTTTTTCAGTATGTTATCTGCCTCTTCAACTGTACCTAGCCTACATGCATTCTTAATAAGAACGCTATAAGTGAAAACGTCCGGAGAAATTTTAAATTTTTCCATCTCCAAAAGCAAATCCATGGCTTCAGAGAGGTTCCCTGATTTAGAGTGCCCATTGATCAGGCAATTAAACACAGTTACATTCGGAACAACACCAAACTTGGTCATCTGAACAAATAAATTTCTTGCTGTTAATAATTCGGCCACTTTGCAAAGCGCATCTATTAAAACACCAAATGTCACAATATTTGGTAGCTGTCCATCATTAATCATGTCCTGGTACAAGTCAAGCGCTTGATTCACATTGGCTATTTTGCAGTAACCATCCATCAGAACATTGTAAGTATACAAATTGGGTAAAACTCCAGATTTCTTCATTTCTCTAAACATGCTTTCTGCTTCCATCAAGTTACCCTCACTGCAAAGGCCACGAATGAGAGTTGTCCAGATCACAACGGTTGGTTCAATACCTTTTTTCACCATCTCATTAATCAAAATCCTAGCTTTCAAAACATCACCTTGGCTACAACAAGCATCAACCAGCACATTATAAGTAACAACAGTATGAACCAAACCACGCGAAACCATGTCATTATACAGTTCCCACATGGTATCAAAGCTACCCTTTTTAACCAGCCCGTTTAACAGCGCATTACAAGTTTGCACTGCAGGAAAAGCCTCAAGCTTGCGGTACACCCACGAGGCTTCATCAACCAAACCCATCTCAGAAAATGCAGTAATCAACCCTCCAAATACATTATGATTAAATTTAGAACCTTCTAACCGATTAAGGGCATTGAAAACCAAGGAAGTAACACGGCGAGGTTTGCAGGATTGGAGAAGGGCTTGGATTAGGTCTTTCATCAAACACCTGGCGGTGGTGTACTCTCCGGCACTTGTTAACCCATGGATTAGAGCAGAATACAAGTGAAGATTCTTGGTGGGGTTTTTTGGGTCGTGTTTTAAAACGGAAGTGAAAGATTCAAGGGCTTGTTTAGGGATTTTGGAGTGAAGAATTGTGGTTGTGAGATCAAAGGGAGAAGATAATGAAGTGAAAAATCTAATCTTGATTATAATGCACCTCACAAAGTGCTTTGGCGGGAAAAGCTTCAACATTGTCTGTTAAATGTTAGTTGTCACTTGTGACTGTGAGTGTTACGTAGGCATATCTTCCTTCCTTGTTAACTTTCATATGTGGGTTTTTTGTAAGAATTGCTTTTGTTTGCTATGAACATTGAATATGAAGGTGGCAATTGCATCTCTACTCTACATGTAAGGATTTTTCATTTTATAAAAATTTGTAATTTATTTTATATGTGGGTTAAATTGTATATGCTTTCTGAATCTTTAAGGGTAATTATCAAACATCACAAATTCAAATAGGACATCAAATAAAATTAAGAAAATAAAATCTTCAATATTTCAAATAAATTAGCAATTTTTATATTCTTTCAAATTTAGTAAATTTTGAGAATTGTTTTAGTTTCAATATTGTATCAAATTATTTTTTTGTTAAATTGATATTGAAATTAATTTGAATAATTAAATAAAATAAAATTAATTAACTGAATTATTAAAATTTTCAAAATTTATTACTTAAAAATAATAAATATCACTAAAATTAAAATTGGTAATATTTTATGTTGCGTTGCGCGACCTAAATAGTACCGTCGCACGACGCAATAATTATCATTTTGACCTCCCTAACATTTCATGCCCCTGTAAAGTGGGAGGTGTTTCTGTAATTTTTTTTTAAAAAAATTGTCGAAATCGTGCTGCGTGATATCTATCATTATCCAATCACAATTAACTTAGTGATTTAGTTAGCTAATCCATTAATTTTTATTTAACTATTAAGATCAATTTAGTACCAACTTAACCAAAAAATAAAAAGACTATAAATTTAAAATTAATATAACTACCTGCTAAAATTAACTTAAAGAATGTTAGTTAAAGAAGTGATTCCCGCCAACCCAATAACCACTTCAAGAGCTCTGCAACAACACATATTTCATCTATTACAAAGCTGCAAAACCTTAAAAAATCTGTCTCAAATCCATACCCAGATACTCATCAACGGCTTTTCGCAGAAAAGCTACATTCTTGCTAAGCTACTTTCATTCTACATTATTTCTGATAATTTCTTGTCTGCACAGAAAGTCTTCAAAGATATAAAAAACCCAAGTGTTACCCTATGGAACCAGATGATCAGAGGCCATGCTCGAAGCCAATCTCCTCGAAATTCTGTAATATTGTTCAGTCAAATGGTGGTTGAAGATGTGGAGCCTGATGGGTTCACTTATTCGTTCCTTTTGAGTGGCTGCGCGAGGTTTGGGTTGTTGAGAGAGGGAGAGCAGGTTCATGGAAGAGTTTTGGTAAATGGGTATTGCTCAAATGTGTTTGTGAAGGCAAATTTGATTAATTTGTATGCTATGGTTGGTGATAGTTGCGGTGTTCAGTATGCTCGCCGTGTGTTTGATGATATGGGTGAGAAAAATGTTGTGTGTTGGAATTCTATGCTTGCTGGGTATATGAGGTGTGGAGATGTTGACGCGGCGAGAAGGGTTTTTGATGAGATGATGGAGAGGAATGTTGTATCGTGGACGACTATGGTTGCTGGGTATGCTCGAAATGGTAAGTGTGAGCAAGCATTGGTTTTATTTGATGAAATGAGGAGAGCTGTTATGGAATTGGACCAGGTGGCATTGTTGGCAGCATTATCAGCGTGTGCTGAATTGGGGAATTTGAGATTAGGGAGGTGGATTCACTCGTATATTGAAGAGACATTGAGCTGTAAAAGCCACACATTGTTGATTTCTTTGAGCAATGCACTTATACACATGTATGCTAGCTGTGGTGTGATTGAAGAAGCCTATGAAGTTTTTAAATGGATGCCACAAAGAAGTAATGTTTCATGGACAACCATGATCAATGCATTTGCAAAACAGGGCTATGCACAAGAGGCTCTTGCTATGTTTGAATTGATGCAAAGCTTGAGAGCCAAAGAAGCAAGACCTGATGAGATAACCTTCATGGGTGTGCTACGTGCTTGCAACCATGCTGGGCTTGTAGATGAGGGTCAACGGTTCTTCACTAGCATGATTCATGATTGGGGCATTAAGCCTAGAATTGAGCATTATTGTTGCATGGTTGATTTGTTGACTAGTGCTAGTTTGTTGGATGAAGCATATGATCTCATTGAAAACATGCCCATGAAGCCCCGATAATGCCATATGGGGTGCTCTGCTCGGTGGTTGCAGAATTCATGGAGATCCTGAGCTTGCTTCCCGCATGGCTCAGAAATTGGTTGTTGAGCTTGATCATGATAAAGGTGCTGGCCATCTTACACTCTTAGCACATGCTTATGCTACGTGTGAAGGGTGGCAAGATGTTGCTGCTGTAAATAAAATGATCGTTGAGATGGATCTGAAAAAGCCTCCTGGCCAAAGTTGGATTGAAGTAAATGGAGTAGTTCACGATTTTGTAGCAGGTGACAGGACTCACAAGCATGCATCTTCAATCTATGAGATGCTTGGCAAGATCAGGAGGCAAGTAAGCTACAAGCCAGACATGGAAAGTGTTTTCAATTGTTAATGAGCAGGAAAACTATCAAGTGGGTTGCATATCGCATTGTCCTTTTATTTCAGGAGACAACATGCATTTTTCTTGGGAAGCTATTCCTAATATGCCAAATATCTCTAAATTATGATGAATACTTCCATTTACATTAATAGATTAGAACTATTCTTTTCAATATAGCTAATTAAGCAGTATTTCTATTCCTGTAACCACTCAAGATCATTTAACATAATTCCTTCTGATACAGTTTTCTTCTGAGTTAACTTCTGGTGTCCTCAACCCCAACATTGCTTTTGTAAGCCGGATCAGAATCATGGGTCAAAAAGTGATGCTTTTTTTCCTTTGAAATGTTGTCACTTGTTGCTGTCCGATTTCTCATTATTATTTGGTCAATGTTTTGCTAAAATTATCCATTAGCAATTTACGTGCAGCATAATGCATGATGTTGCCTCCTCAAACTCAAATGCTTAATGAAACCATTTTAAACAATTCATTACTAAGTGGAGAATCCTACATAAACCATCTCACCACTCTAACCCCCAAATCAGCAATTACTTGGTACTTTGGATCACACAGGAAACGTAAACACATAGAAGAAGAAGAAGAAGAAAAAGAATATCCTTTTTATCCATTAGAAGCTGTGATTTCAAAGGAAAGGCAAAGAATCCACCCTCTCTAAACCGGTGACAAACAAATAATTAAAAGGTAAAGTGCCTTGAACTTGTACACTTAGCATAAAAATTTAACTTGTAGATTTAACTTTTGACTTATTCTAAACAGTATTAAAAGAAATATTATAGCAAGTATTTGCCTTGTAAAACTTAACTCTCCATATATATATATATATATATATTTGCTTACTTTCAAAATATTACACCTAACTGTTGAATGTGTGACATATATTTTAAATGTTTTATACTTGACCAATGAAAATGTGACGCATATACTATATATTATAAATCCAACCATGAAATGAAATATAATACAATTGAAATAGGTAAAAATTTTGGAAATTTGTATAGAGTTCCTTCTTATCCAACTGGTAATAATCTTACCATCAAATATAATACATCCGAAATAGGTAAAAACTTCCGAAACATATACAGAGCTCCTAATAAGTTGGGCTAGCAACTTGGGCCAGTTTCAATTTGAGTTACGTTGGTAAACTTTAGAAATCCACCTCAAGAAGCAAACTCCAAAAACAGAAAAGCCCCATATCTCACGCCTCCTCTCTCTATATATGTACCCATCAAGCCCTTTCCATTGCCTTTCATTCCTTCAAACCAAACAAACCCTTAACTCAATTGGCGCTTCTCCTTATATAACAAAAACAAAACACTTCTTTAGCAAGCTTCTGTCTTTTTTTCTCTTACCAGAGACAGAGATGACGATGACCAATAACTCCGACCCGACCGACGACAGATCCGAAATTGCTTTCTTCGACCTTGAAACCACGGTGCCAACCCGAGCCGGTCAAGGCTTCGCAATTCTTGAATTCGGAGCTATCTTAGTCTGCTCCAGGAAACTAGTGGAGCTCCATAGCTACTCCACCTTGGTCCGACCCGGTAATCCTTCTTTAATCTCCCCTACCTCCGTTCGGTGCAATGGCATCACGTACGACGCCGTCGTTTCAGCTCCGTCTTTCACTGAAATCGCTGACACAGTTTATGAAATCCTCAATGGTGAGAGTTAGAAAATATACCCAATTGAGAATTCATTAATTTTGATAATTCAAGTTCTTATTTGTTGTTGTTTGTTTGTTTAGGGAGAATTTGGGCAGGGCATAATATACAGAGATTTGATTGTGTTAGAATAAGAGAGGCATTTGCTGAGATTGGAAGGCAGCCACCTGAGAACAAGGGTATTATTGACACTTTAGCATTGCTTACTCAGAAATTTGGGAGAAGAGCTGGGGACATGAAGGTTAATTTTGAAAAGTTCTTTTCTTTTTTTGTAGGTGATTAATGGTTATTATCATTTTGATGTAATTTTTTTTTTGTTATTTGGATTCTTTGTATTTGCAGATGGCCAGTCTTGCAACTTATTTTGGCCTTGGAAAGCAGAAACATAGGTTCTTTTTTCTTTGAATTTAAGCTTTTTCAGGAATTGCTATTACTTACCCACTTGCTTGAAAGTTTCAATTTTCAATTTTTATGTTTGCTAAATTGGGTTCTTTTTGTTTCTTTCCAGGAGCTTAGATGATGTTAGAATGAACCTTGAAGTACTTAAGTATTGTGCAACCGTTTTGTTCTTGGTGAGTCTATGCTTGAAATTTAATGTGTAAAGTTAGAATCTTTTTACTTTGTTTTGCCTCTATTCATGTGCATCCGTCAGGGTTTTGGAAACTGAATAATTGCTTGTGTTGTGATAACTATTGTGTATGTTTATTATTTAATTGCTCATAGTACATGGTTTATTTTTCAGTTGCTCTATATTTTTCATGATTTTTTTTAAAAAATCTTTCTCTATGTCCTTGTTCTCTATGCAACTCTTGTATGTCATAACATTAGATTTCACGTGATGAGCTTATTTATTTTGATTGACAATGAATTGTCTGTGTTGGAGTTCCTTGCGTACCAGAAAAAAGTTTTCATGCCTACCTTATCTTATAGTTGTGCTTTGTGTGATGCACCCGAATAATGTCAGCCACCTAAGTATATGTGTTATTGTTTTTGTATTCTGTTGATGATTTACTTTGTTATTTTGAAAAGAAAAAAGGTTTTTTTTTATACAATTATAAAAAACATAATGGATTTAAAATGTAATGTAGATCTCTGTTATCAACTCACTTCTAGGTTGTTATATCCTGTGGTTGTCTGGTTTCTCTGGCAATGCTCCTCAAGGATTGCTTGTTTATTTTATTGGGGAGGGGGGTTCATTACTGATTTCTATCTATCCTGATAATTTTGCCTGATAGTTGTCTTGAGCGGTGTTGAATTGCATTTTATTATGTTGACTAGCTAAGAATTGACCAAATTCCATTATATCTATAGGAGTCAAGCCTCCCAGATGCATTTCCAGAAAAAAGCTGGATTTCACCTAATGCTACTACAAGAAGTCGTAAAAATGGAAAATCACCTCTGGAGGGGCCTGCTACAAACATGGATGCTCCATCTTCAAGTTCAAAGTTTGAAAATATATCTCTTGTAGGTCATGGAACTGAGGGAAGTCATCCAATTATTTCTCTTCTCACAAGTGTTGGCTCCAATACAACCCCAACGGATCCATTTGATATGGGAACCCTTACCAATGAAATGAACGCAGACTCCCTTCAACAAGATGTTGCCATGGAAGAAAAACCTCCAATGGAGTCTTCCAAGATACCTTCTTTAGCAGCTGTCGCTGAAGGTGGCAATGGAGATGCAGGGTTTTTAGGACCTGATGAAGTTTCTATTTCTTCTATCAGGGCGTCTTTTGTTCCACTCTTTCCTGGGGTTCAAAGGATGGTGTTGTTGCATGGGAATGCTATCTTGCAGCTTTGTTGTCCTCGTTTAAGGGTACGGTTTGGATTAAGTACAAAGTTTGCTGACAATGCTGGGAGACCACGGCTGAGTTTTGTTGTTGATGCATCTCCAAGTTTATGCAGCGCTCTCGATGCATGTGATGATACTGCACAGAACTTGTCTGTGGAATCAGGTAGTAGCTCTGATTGGAGGCGTGTTGTGTACAGAAAACCGGGCTATGCTAACTACCCTACTGTGCGACTGCAGTAAGTTCCAGACCTTTTTTTATATCCCCTCTCATTCATTGTTTAACATACCTGTTTTAGGATAAAGCAGTAAATAAATTTGTTGACCACGGGTATCAGTCTCCTTTCCACTCTGTAAAAAAGCAGACAGCTGGCAGAAAAGTATGAAATATGAGCTCTGTTTCACCACATACTGACTCACACTAAATGAAGAGACTACTTAAATCTTGCAAATTGAATCTTGTTTGGAAAATGATTGGTGCAATGCTCTAATTCTTAATTTCATGTTCCATGCATTCTACTGCGCCAGGCAAATGAAGGACCATATCAAAGTTTTTACTGATCTTCCTGTTGCACTTGCCTAATGTTTTCCCCGTTTGTTTTTACAGCATACCCACTGTGATGAATGGGGAGGTAGCTCAATATGCAACTGAGATGTATCAGACAGATCCTTCTGGAACCATGCAAAGGCTTGTATTCAGTAGGTTTGATGCCGCAGAGCTTGATACCTGGTTCAGTCCAGGAACCTTTCTGGATGCCTACTTGTCCTTGGTGACATATGACTATCAGCAGAGTGCTGGCATCCGACTAGTTGCAAAGAAATTAATCATCCATCAATAGTGAAGGGAAATTATTCTTTAATTTAATCATGGCGTTCTCAATGTGCAGTTGTAACAATTAGGCTAACATGCGTATGAAAAACAGTTTGTTGTTTGTTAGGGTAGATTGCAGCATATTTGACACTTTTTAAATGTTGATCTGTTTTTTTATTCTTTCTCAGTATTTGCCACCATCTCTGTTGACATTAATATGGAAATCTCCAGTTCAATTTCAAAATTTCTTAGTTTTTTTTAGATTTTTAGAGCATACCACCAATCATTTGGTCTCACTGCATCTCGTCTATGCGACTTTACAACACTGATATACGAGGAACTAACAGAATGTTCTAATAAGATCCTGGTGCATGTTAAAGACCCAGAAGTTTTTTTGAAAAGAAAATTGCACAGTTGTTTTTATATTTTCCATTGGATTGTAAAAGAAAATAAAGTTCGCCGCATTTTCTTCTCAAGGAAGAATTTTGATTTCCTCCCGCATTTGGGGTCCGAACCAGAACAATAATTATGGCTGTGAGCTTTGTCCTTCAGCTTGCACAATCTTCAGGCAAGATCGATCATCAAGAAGCTCCATAAAATATATCCTTATAGCCATTTGCTTAACCCGAGTATGCTTAATCTGTAACATTTTCAGCATCCAATGAGATGAATGCTAGCAGGGCTCAACATTTGTAACCTGATGAGATAAAACCCCCTGGTATCACACACACATCTTGAATGGTACAAGGCTTCCTCAACACAAGGAACTTCAGCATAGAAGCTTCACAAGTGCGACATGCATCTTAAAAACACAATGAGCCTCATCAACTGTCAACTTCAACATTAGGATCCCGAAGCATCATCCTCAGGAGAAGAATCCCTTGATGCAAGCTCATCCTCATCCTCTTCTTCATCCTCATCATAATCAATAGCAGCAGGTTGCCCATTAAGGTCCACATTTACACCATTTACCTTTCTCACAAACTGCCCCCGCACGCGAGGCCTCCTTTCTGCAAGCTTTTTCCGATTGACATACCTAATCTTCTTATCAAAACATCGCTCTTTCCTTTTCTGTCTAAACTTCATCAATGCTGCCTCTCTTCTATCCAATTTATTTAGTTTCACATCAGGGCAAGATGAACCTCCAAATGATGGCCATGAATGAGCAGTAGGCATTTGACTAGGTTGTAAACATAAATTAACAGGGTAATAGGGGAATGATGCCATGCCAGTAACATGGGGAGAACACTGGGAAAGATGATTATACTGAGGCAGCATAGCTGGAGGTGCATTAGTTTGCAGCTCATGCAGATTCTTTTGATATAGTTGTGCTGATGATGGCATTAATACTTGATTCACAACTCCAGACATGTAATATGGATAAACACTTTGGGCAGGTAAACCTGAAGTATCAAGTTGAAGTTCATTTCTTGGATGCATAAGCACCTGAGGGGACTTGTCCTTCAAATTCCTATGTGGAAATTCTGATGACATGGGTGGCGTGCAAGATCTCTCTAGAGAAAAGGAATCAGGGATGCTAGAACTGCTGCGGAAATCATCTTGTGAATAGCTCTCCCATGTCTCTCCATTTTCATGTAATTGAGCATCATTAACCACTTGTGGACCACATGCTTGAAGTTTCTCTTCAGCCCTCAGACTTGGAACAGCATTGTCCTCATTGGTTGGAAACCCTTGGGAATTGCTTTTGATTGTGCTAGACTTGACATAAGTAAAGAAGGCAGATGACTCCCCAATCTTGAGTTCACTCTTCTTTGGACCAGATGATAATTGTCCTGAATATTATTTCCCAATTAGACTCGGCTTGAAATAACCAGTTTCAGATTTTTTTTTTTAGAAAATGTAGATAAAGAAAAGAGATGTAAATGACAGTGCTAAAACTAACTCAAACAGGAAAAAACAAAAATTAAATTAAATTGTAACAGAGCCCCAAAAAAAAAGTTAACAGGTGTAAATTGAAGAAAAAAGCTACTAAGAACACAAACGTTTGAACAGTGTACCTGCATTTATCAAAACATTGTCACTTTAAAACAATAAATTTTATTCCATTACCACTTTAAAACAAGATATATTTTTTCCATTGTCACTTTAGTGGTAAACCTAAACATTCAAGGCAAATAACTTGTTTTCTGATCATTCTTTTTCTTTTTTCTCAAAATATCGATTGATAAACCTAGCACCACGCAAACTGGAAAGGTAGCTTCATTCTATACAACATTTTATTAGCACGGCCAATCAGATAGTTAATGCTACAAGTATGCACAGATCTCAGTGATAATGCTACAAGTATGTACAGATCTCAGTGATAACTAATCAACAGTAAACCTGAAGCAGGATGAGCCAAATGCCAAACTGATACTGCATAAATAGCAGCTAAACTAAGCAAAGTAGCTAACCTGTTTTGCGGTCACTTATTCCTGGCACATCAGGTCGATATTCCACTCGATTGCTAGGTGAAGGTTCATCAGCAGCAGTAGGACCACCACAACCAGCAGCAGCAGCAGTAGGACCACCACAACCAGCAGCAGCAGCAGTAACAGACTGAGAAAAAGACAAAAGCCAACTTTAAAATTTTCAAACACAATAAGGGAATGAATGAATTATAGATTACACTATAATCAGCTGAGCATGCATTTGATCCTATCACATTGTGGAAAAGGATAGATGCAAGTTGCCAGATCAGCAGTTGCCTCTTTGAGGTACTACGAGATTCAAATGCACCATCTATTCTGGTTTAGAGTTGTATGATGTTATTTTATCAGGGAAAATAAACTCATATTTCCAATACAATAAGAGATACATTAAACAATTGCATAAAGCAATTACAGAAGAGAGAAACATTAAACAAAATATTTGTCTCAAAATGACAAAATCATATAGAAATAAAAGCACTAATTTCACAATTCTGAATTTCAAGCTTAATATAATTTGAAGTTCAGAAGGCCTAGCAGCATAGTTCTGCAATTTGAGCGATTATAAATATTAGGAGATGATTATCAATGTCAGACAAGCATATGATCTACAGGTCTGATAAGCCAGTTGCTCCGCACTTTTCACCCTGCATAGCATCACCTCCAGAAAAGTGCTTTATTTATTCCGGTATATAAATTCATTTTTAATCCCTCCTTTTTTTTTTTTATTTGTCTATTCTCACTCTTTTTCCCCCAAGGATGCTACTACCTACTAGGCCAATCACAAGAAACTCTTCCATAGGCTGCAGCAGTTCACCAAGTGCTACAGCCAGTACCAACCACTTCCAAAAGTTGAATACTTCAAATTCTGAAGAAGTCATGCATATTTATATAATGTAACATATAAAGCAAACAAGATAAGCATGATCCCCAGCATTTTCCCAAAGTGTTTCAGTACTGGAAAGTCCACTATTTTAAAGGTTGCAGAGCTCAAAAGTAACTCACCAAATCTTCCTGATGGTTTGATACACCAATTTCTGGATTTGTGCACTTCCAGGACTTGTCATCTGTGTCGTCTGAAAAAAGAGTAGTACTATTTGTGTTGGCATCACTCGGATCTGATGCTACCAGATCGAAGTCATAATTCAAGATGTTTTTCTCTGCCAATCCAAGCTGCCAATCACAAATTCATAAATAAGTGCAAGGATATGTAGTGAAAAAAAGAAGAAGTGCCCATTGACATGCATTTCATATAGATTCTGGGGGCCACATCTAAACAAGCAAACCCATCGCTACTGTAGACATAATCAAATTCCATTTAGAGCAGGGACTAAATACATAGAATACTGAAATTCAAAAATCATATATTATCTCTGCACCAATTGACAAAAATATTGAAAGTATAAAAACCATAATGCCATATCTGCAATCATCACCAAGAATATACCCAAGTAAAAGTCCATCCTAATATTCTTTTGATTCCTCAGTGTTCTTTCCTCCCTAAACGAACACCATAGTTCCAACAAAATATCTGAAATCTGAATAAAAACAATCGACAAGCTGACATCCATAGGTCATGGATAATACCTTTCATTGCACTAAATTAGATAGGCTCATTGCACTAAGATACTTTTCATCGCAATAAAGAGAGAGAGAGAGAGACAGAGACTGAGACAGAGACAGAGACAGAGAGAGGAAGAGAGAGAGATAGAGAGAGAGAGACAAGGATGGGGAGAGGAGAAGAACAGAGAGGCAGATATTGAAAGAGTATAACACTTCAGTACAAAGAAGTAAAACCCAACCATGCGCCTCCTCCTCCACATGTGTGTCCATAGGTTCAATAGCTCATTAGTGCGTAGAGGCTTTACAAGATAGTCTGCAGCTCCTAACCTCAAGCACTTAACGACAATCGAGACTTCGTCCTGCGCCGACATCACTAACCAAAGTGATAGCATTTCAATAATGGGGAGCAATGCCCAAAAAAAATTTAGTGTAGAAGAAAACAAAAGTGAAAGAAAAATAAAAATAAAAATAAAAAAGCTTACTGATCACAGGAATACGCCGTAACTCTTTATCCCGTGTGATGTACTTCAACATCTTCATGCCTTTGTTCATTGGAAGGTCAACTTCTGCAAGTATGATATCTATATCAGGTCCCTCAGCATTCAGTGCATCAATCACCTGCCTAGCTGATCTCACTGATGTAACTGTAAAGCAAAAACAGTGTAGGGATATTGTAAAAGTCGCACATGAACTTCAAAGTAAAGAGACCATTGTATGAATCAGGAAACAGAATATTCTCACAAAAGAGGCAGCCATAAGCAGGATGTAAAAGAAAAATTTTAGGATGAAGATCCCCTTCACAAAAAAAATTATAGTAGAATGTCATATGCAGAAAAATGAAGTTCTAAAATTTATATGCAATAATTGTGAAAGCATCAATATACAAGACATCAAGACTAAGACACCCTGAGATTCAGACAGAACAAAAGCAACCGCATAAAGAAAACAAAATCTCATGCACTATCTCTTTGGCAATGAGAATAAAGATGCTCTTTGGAAAGATAACCTTTTAGATATTATTGTAAAGAACAATTTGAAATTGTTGCTTGGCTATTGTGGAGCTTTTACAACTAAAATGTGTTGGAACTAACCTAAAAAGTTATTTAATTGCCTCTAAAGATAGCATATTCAAGATGGTACTTTCCTCAACACTAACCACACAAACAACGCCAATGCCTTGTAGAGATAACTGTACCACAACAAGTCTACCTTATAGCAGATGTACATCTATCCTATCAATTTCCGCGTTCAATGCCCAAGAAAACAATTACCTAAATAACATTTAGTGTGAATTGATTTTCCTATTGAACAACCAATCAGTGGAAAAGCAAATAACTAAGTAATATTAAAATCAACCGAATTGAGTGAGATTCAGGATCAGTTTTGTTCGTGCGCATATGCGTTTCATCATTCAGTTTACAAAAAACCCAGAAATGGCATGATCTTAAACTCTAATAATAATTTGGTCAACTGAACAGAGTTTATGATTGTCATAAGGAAGACTACCACAAAATCACAGTGAACCTTAAATATTTCCAATCTACCAAAACATTATTAAGTGTAACCATTTCAAGCTTTTAGCAAAATCACCACAATCCAACTTCTACCATACATCAAACCATTTTACCTTCCAGTATTCTCATTAAGCTAATTTCACCCGAAACAAACAAAAAAATAAAAATCACTTCACATAAACCACTGTGTGAGCTAATCTAAACACAAACAAATTGTATCATATCATATCGTATATCAGAAATTAACTAAAAATTAAAAAATTAGTAAATTATATATACCTTGATAAGAGCAGTTCAAAAGAAGAGTGGAGACTTCATCAGAGCTTTTTGAATCATTATCACATAACAAAATCCTTACTTTGCTTCTATCAATTAATCCTTCTCCTCCTCCACTTTTACTCTGCTCCTTACCCTCCATTTACCCCCCAAAAAAAAAAAAAAACCAAAAAAAAAAAACTACCTCTGTCTCTCTCCCTCTCACACACACAAACACACCCAACAGAAGCTAAAAAGAGACAATACTACAAAAGTTCCATGGATAACCTCTCCGCTTTCTTGATTAGGAGTAGTGTTGGGGTTACGGCGACTCTGATCAGTAGCTGTCCGTACACCCAACCCTCCATTTTTATATTATATGTACCTACACCAAACCAACACTACCTAACTTCCAGACAAAGCGAGGAAGAAGCCAGAAGAAGAAGAAGAAGAAGAAAATAAAAATGAAAAAACCTGCTAAAGACTTATTTTATATTTTTTTTATTTACATATGCGCATGTTAGCTCTATCCATAAGATAGCACAGCAAGTGCACAAATAATCGAGTGAGAGAAGACGCGTAATGTCTCGATTTATCTGACGGTCTGAATTCGGGATTTTAGTGGGACCAGTAATGAGATCTAACGGTTGGATTTGGATGGCCGGAGAGCCCTCACACACAGTATTCTCCTCGCATGCGTTAGCTTCAAAGAGTTTTTTTTTCTCGCTTAAGATATAATCAGCCATCTAACTTGTCAGTTTTTTCATTTTGACATTTTAACTTATAATTTTATTATTTAAATATTTGAATTTACTGTTTTTTTTCTAACCACCTTCGTACTTGTCACTTTTTATCAGTTTGACATCTATATTTGTAGATTTTGATTAGTTAAACACCTCTACGTGTCACATGCTAATTCAACAATGTGATAACAGTGATTTAAAAATTACATTTTAAATAATTTTAGATGTTGAAATAATAAAAACGTAGTGACAGATTAAAAAAAGCTGACAAAAGTTCATGGTTTATATATATATATATATATTTTACTATGTTAAGTCATGTATGGTTGTTGCACTCTTTTGCACCGTCAGCTTTCTTTTAATTAAAAAAACAAAGCTTTTTGCTTATAAAAATTAGATATTTTGGATGCTGCACGGGCTAACATGCGCCGCGAGGAGAAGGAGGTAGGTGCACGGAGCTCATACCTGCCTCCGGACTTGACTGTAGGGGCCTGGGTAAAACCAATCTTATCCCAATAGAAAATTTTAAAGAATTAGGAACGAAAATTTTAAATGGGTATTCCGATCGATTTTTAATTACATTAAATGATAAAAAAAAATAAAAATAAAAAAACAAAATAAGTAAAAATTTCTTATAGTTTGATAGTGACATGTGCTTCTACTCTTTTGAGAACTCAAATTTGAGCCCTAATTATTTATGATCTGTGTGTTTGCATGTTTACCTTAATCAAAAAAAAAAGTTCAAGCCCTAATTATTGCTCGCTATTTTACTATAACTATACAACTAATATATTTTAGTTATATATATATATATATATTTGATTTTTTGGTCTTATCGATTATAACTAAAAATTTATAAATTAAATCGAACTAAATTTATTTAGTTCATAGTTTGGTTTGATTTTTCGAGTGCAGTCATTTTTTGCTCACTCCTACTTGGGTGCTGTCCAAATCTCGACTTGAAAACTATTTTTGAAATTAACATATTTTTATAAATATATGTAACTTTTAAATTTATAAAATATTTAATTATTTTTTATTAAATTTTGAAATATAATTTTTTTAATTTAAATCAATAATTAAATTATCAAATATGAAACTTGAAAATATTTATTAAAAATTTATTTATTTTAAATATATTACAATCAATAATTATATATAATTAAAATTTTATTAGGGAACCGAAGAGCGGCTTCTATAAAAAAAAAAAAATAGGATGGTTAGGGTTGAGAGCGCATAGAGGCGCAAGTTAGAAAAGTAAAAGATGTGGCAAAGTAGGGGGACAGGGGAGAGAGAAAAAGTGCAAAGGGATAAAAAAAAAGCTAAGAGAGAAGATTAGGAAAGACCGAAAGAGCGTTTCTGGATATTTTGGTAGAGATAGAGAAGATGCCACGTCATCCATTAAAAGATCTCTTTTTTATACCAAAAAAAAAAACAACAAAAATTTCAACAATTTTACCAAGTAGATATATATATATATATATAATTTTTATTAAATAATATTAGAGTTTACTAGGCATTTACAGTGTGATATTTTTAGTTATAACAAATTTATAAAATTTTTTTAACATTTTGTAGCGGAGTAAAGAGATTAAGCTTTTTTAAATGGTGTTTGAAATAAAATAATATAAATATAATATTTATTTTTTTTATTTCAATAGTTAAAAAAAATTCATAATTTTTAATAGTATAAAAAATTTATTATTCAATTATTCAATTTTGATAATATATATGATATTAGATTGATGGTTGTTGAATATTGAAAATTGAAACCTGGCCGTGCCAAGTGGGGAAAATGAATAAAAGATAATGACTAGGTAGCTAATTGTTATTGCACATGTGTTTGATTTTCCACTTCTTTTTTTTTTTTTTTTTTTTTTCTTTGGAGTTCATCATCATCAATTTGAGAGTAAAATCCACTGCCAATCATACACTTTTTACTTGGATTACGATTTTGATTGTTTACCCCAAACAAAATATTTGTGTATGTGTTTTTGTGATGGGTCATTGGATAAGGAGAGAACTAGTTCGAGAAAAAAAAAATTATGAAAAGGATTGTTTTGTTATTGAAAAAAAGAAACATAAAAATGAATGGATTAGTTGTCAAGTATAAATATAATTGCTCCATAATTTTGTCATAAAAAATATATAATTTCTCAAGTTAAATTGGATAAAATAAAATTCACTAAATTTTTTAATTATAAAGGTAAATGATGTGTTTTTAACTCAATCAGAAAAGTAAATTTGATACATACAATATACAAAGTTTGGTATTGATTGACTTTCTAAAACAATAAATAAAAAAATTTGACTTCTATTATTCATATTAAATTTCAGTATTCTCAAAAAAAAAAAAAACACACACAAAGAAAATTATGATTTCAATGGCTGTACTTGTTATGATTTCAATAGTTAGATGTCGCAACTCGAGAGTAAAATTCAATTTGCTCTTAAAAAAAAAATTAAATGCTCCCTTATCATGGGGCATTTTTAAAAATGGATTTGCGATTTTTGCTATATAAAAAAAAAGGTACGCATACACGTATTTGACAAAATATCTTAAAATTTGTATCCTTTAGATATTTCCTTGGGGATTAACATACTGTATAGTATGGGGTCATGACATAAGGAGGTTGGGGTTATTGGAGACATTTGATTTGATCAACAATAGGTTTCTATATTTTTGATGGTTTAATATTATCAAACCTATTTTCCAAAAAAGTTTTAATAGAATCTATTTATAAATAAAATTTTATTATTTTTATGTTTAATTTAGAAAAATATTTTATACAATTCATTTTAAATGAATTTTTAATATAAATTTAAAAATTAAATTAATATTTTATTTAGCAAAAAAATATTCTTTTAATCTAATTATATTGCATAAAACAACATAAAAATAAAAAAACAAAATAATAAACATATTTTAAGAAATAAAAATAATAAAAAGTATTTCAGTTTTATAAAAAAAATGAGTTTTATATTACTACAATTCATTGGAAAAAAATTTTAACTGTTTTACTAGAATTTAGTTGTAACTAATTTATAAATGAGATAATAACATTGATAATTATATAATTTTTTTTCTAAATTTGTACAATTAAAGTTATGAAGAAACATTTTTAATAATCAAGCTCTGTAAGAATTTAAAAATCTTATTATTAGTAATAAGTAATTTATAAATGGGTCCTATGACTTTCTTCATTTTTACAATTGAATTATGAAAGAACTTTTTTAACAAATCATATTCTATAAGAATTTAAAAAAAATTTCCATTAGTAACAATCTGTTGACTTCTACAGAATGCGCGTATATAACATAAATGCTCCATCTTGTTTTTATACCTCAACTTGCTGATATAACATAAATGCTCCATCTTCTTTTTATACCTCAACTTGCATACCATCGCACTTAATCAGCATCATTTCATTTTCTTACCATATCAATTATTTATTTCTCTTTTTTATCAAAAAAAAAAAAAAAATTATTTCTCTTTTTTTTTTCCTTTTTCTTTCTTATCTTTTCATTACATAGCCAGTCTAAAATAATTTACCAAATATTTTAAACCGGTTATCTAATAAAAAAAAAAAAAAAGATAGGCAATAGAGAGAGTTTTTTTTTTTTTCAAACTAATATTAGTAAAAATTTGACTGAAATTTATATGGTGTGGTGTGTCAGATGAGATGTGGAGGATTGTGCCATAGCTCATTACGTTGGAGTTAACAAACCTACACTAATGGAGAAATTTTTAAATTTTAATAGAATCTTATTGTTAAAAAACTTTTCTTCAAGATTTAACTGTGAAAATATAAAAAATTATAGGACTATCAATATCATTATCCCTTAATAAATTTAACAAATTGAAACATAAAATTAATTTTATAAAATTTTACATAAAAAGCAAACATGTGAAACTTTTTTTTGAAGGAAGCAAACACATTAAACTTGAGTTTATATTTGTAAAATTTATTGGACGGTGATACTTGTCTCGCGCAGAAACAGAAGAAATCTATCGCCTGAGATAGAAAATTATCATTTTGATCCCTCATTTTACAGAGAAACAGTATATTTTTAAGAAGATAAAATGATAATTTTTCGTCTCGGCCGGTGATACAAGTATCTTTTCCCAATTTATTTATATCAAACCCATTTTTAACAACCTATATGTTTACTTTGGTAAAAACTTAGAGGAATCTTCTGGTGACGGACGGCCTAATTGTAGACTTTTGATGTTGTGAGCAGGGTGAGCAAAAAAATCAAAAACCGACTAACCAAACCGAACTAATTGGTTTAGTTTGATTATATATCAGTTCGGTTTGGTTTTGATTTTTAACAATACATAACCGACTGATTCAGTTTGTTTTTAGTTTTTAATTTGAAAAATTGAAAATAACCGAACCGACCGACTTAAATATATATTTATTATAAAAATATAAAATAAAATATATTAATTAGAAAAAATTATACATAAATATTAAAATTATAAATAAAAAATATTTTTTTAGTTATATAATTAAAGAATAAGCTTTAAAAAATTATAAAATAAAAAATAAAAAATAAAAAGTTTATTTAAAAAATAAAATTAATTAACCGAATAACCGAACCAAGTCAGTTCGGTTAATTTTGATTTTTTTTCTAGTTCGATTCGGTCACAATTATCTCTTGATCGATTTTGGTGGTGAGGAAGCTTTATATATATATATATCTCATAAGAAACTGGAGATGGAGGAGACGAGTTGCGTCATTTAACCATGAAGGTGATAGGGAACAACACTTAACCCTGAACTTTCTGAGACTGAAAAGTGCCCACACTTTAATTTTTGTGCATTAAACAAATATAGGAAAGGCAAGGCTAAATATAGAAAGAAATGTGATGAAGGGAACATTTGACTGTTCCACCTTGTAGCTAAAATTGGAAAGAACACAACATAAGCATATTGAATATTTGATAAAATTTTTGAAGAACAGCATTGGGTAAATGACATCCAACTACACAGAATGCGAGAAAAATATGAATCAGGTTTGAAGGAATAAGGTATATATAGTTGGGGAATTGCTCAAACAAATTCAACTTTTGCAGGACAGAAGGTTAACGAGTAAGCTTGAAATAGAGGATCAATAAGATGGCAAAGACAAGTACTGTAATTATGGAGCCAATTATCCATTTATTCCTGTTCATCCCTCTTGTCATCGCTGTCAACACCTTCTTGCTTCTGGCGATATTGTCGTCCACCCCATGAAGCTAAAACAATGCAAGGGTCAATCTAAAATATATATCACAACATTCAATATCACCAAGACAAGACCAAATATTATATTGAAAGTAGGATAAACCATAATGTCATTGTTGTCAACAACAGAAACAGAAGGAAGAAGTGGCAAGCTATACCGTGGTGTGAGCATGTAGGAGAGCCTGGCGTTGTTGATGCAAATCTTGAAGGATTGAGACACCAAGCTCTTCTGTTTCTAACATTGTTCTTCTACTCTCCTTAATTCTGTCAGTAGACTGATTCAATCTCTCTGTTGACATCAACAGTCTCCCTCTTTGATCAGCGGACACCTGTTCCATCATTAACAAATTTGCAAAGAAAATCACCACAAGTAAACAAACAGAAGATTAATTGCCCACAGTATACCATTTGGTCGACTTGCAGGATTCAGTAAACAAGAGTATATTTGCTAACGTTTAAACTCTGAGATAATACTCAATTCTCCAACATAAATGAATATTTCTAAAATATGAACAATGTCAAGGGAAAAAAAATACAGAAGCATTTAAAATGGCAGCATCAACAAGAATTAAGATTAATGTGGTGCTTTGATGTTTTCAACTAACAATCAAAGATTAAGTCCTTGCAAACTCCAACGACGAAAAAAGAAAATTCAATTCAAGTTGCAGCCACTACAAAATAAAGCAAGAAAAGACATTAGAGATGCTAAAAATTTGGTATCTAGCAGCATAATTTGGCCTTGCTTACATCAGCTCACAATAAGAAAATCTCATGAATCCTTCAAAGTTTAGCCTAGAATAGCTGATTAACCTGTCTCTCAATTACTGTAGCAGGCTCTATGGTTAACAGTCAACATAATTCCGTCTTCTACAGCCTAGTTTTTAAACGTAATAGTTCACATTTGTTGCAGCTAAATATTTTTAACAACCATGAAAGATACACGTTGATCAATTTGACGAAATTAATATATAATTCAGAGAAGAACATAACATAAATCAAGAGAAAATGCACGCATAAATGTATATATATATATATATACCATCATTGCATCTGCCTTTCCTGAATTATCCAACAACTCATCGCGAGTAGCAGCCTGATTACTTGCGATTCTTTTAGCTTCGTTCTTCAAATTGTTGAGATCAGTCTTGTACTCTCTTAACTTAGCAAGAAGTGTCGCCTTTACGTTCGCCGGAAAACTCCTCGCCTCAAGATCCATCTTTCGAATCTGCAATGCTAACAATTCAGGTAAGATCTCTCACAAGAAAATTAAAAAAAAAACAAAAAACTTAATTAATTAATTAAATACCAAAGTGTCTGCTTCATCTAATCCAGCCTTAATTTCAGAAAGCTTCTGCTTCTTCAGCTCTGCAACAACAACACAAATTAAAATCAAATATTGCTGTTTGTTTCTTTGAATTTGATGATGATTATATATTATTAATTAATTAATTACCTCCGTCCAGGACGCTAGTGGACGTGCATTTCCGCGACAAATTAGCAGATAGCTCGCAGTATTGACGCTCATATCCTTCGAAAACCTGACTCATCTCTCCCTCGCTTTCTCAGCCTTCACAATAATAATTCACCATTAAACGCCTTATATAAGTTTTTTTTTTTCATGTATAATTAAAATGCACAGCTAGCAACGTAAATAATTAATGTGAGAGTTTATACACTACCGGAATTTGAAGCTGCAGGAGGATGATCGGAGAAGATGTTAAAGAATTGGAAAATTCCAATAACGGGAGATTTTTTTTTGTTAGTTTTGATTCGCGGATTCAGCAAATTTTTGCGCCAGAAAACTGCAACGGGGATTTCGGGAGTTTTCCGTTTTTGCATGAACATTTTTGAATTTCCCATTATACCCTTGAACTGTGTATGTATATTCATATATTTGCACGTGCGCCCACCTGACACATGCTGGCTCTTCTAAATTTCTGTTTCCCGCGCTTTTCGCCCACTCATAAATACTCTTTTCAAGTGACATTTTTTGGGCCAAATTTGTGGGAAAATTATTAGAGTAGCAATTTCATGTGGAGAAGGTAAAATTTTCCAGGTGATGTGCTGTTTTTGATAGTTAAGTGATTTGCGCACCACTTGTTCGATAAAAGTCCTGAAAGAAAATGTGTTGCTTGATTAGACCAAAAGGGGTAGGCTTTATATTGCAGAGTTTGAATTCCAGTACGTCTAAGTATTTTTTGAGCTCTTTGTGCTCTACGATTTCGCATAATCAAGTGCCACTCGAGTTGCAAGAGATTTGCAAAATTGTTTCCAGCTCGATTGGGAGTTTGGATGATTTGGAATCTAGTTTAAATGAATTCAGAGTTTGTTTAACTTCACCTCTTGTTTCTCACGTTATTGATTCTTGCAGACATGAAGCACCCACTAGAAGGTTGTTGAGATTTTTTTTGTGGTCGCATAAAAGATTGGTTTTTGATATGAAGGATGAGGATTTTAATCATGCAATTCGAGTTTTAGCAGAGAAGAAGGATCATATAGCAATGCAAATTTTGATTTCGGATTTAGGAAAGGAGGGCCGTGTCATGGAGCCACGAACTTTTAGTCTTGTTGCCGAGATGTTGGTTAAATTAGGGAGAGAAGATGAGGCATTGGGTATATTCAAGAACTTGGACCAATTCAAGTGCCCGCAAAATAGTGAAACTGTCACTGCTATTATCAGTGCTCTTTGTGCCAAAGGCCATGCTAAGAAAGCATATGGTGTGGTTTGTCACCACAAGGATAAGCTATCAGAGGTTGTAAAGCCTTGCATTTATAGGAGTCTTATTTATGGTTGGTCAATACAGAAGAATGCAAAGGAAGCACGAAAGGTTATTCAGGAGATGAAGGGGGACGGGATAACGCCAGATTTGTTCATTTACAATACTTATCTCAAGTGCCTTTGTGAAAGAAATCTCAAACACAATCCTTCAGGACTTGTCCCTGAGTCTTTGAATGTGATGATGGAAATGAGATCTTATAGGATTGAGCCAAACTTGATTAGTTATAACATATTGCTCTCTTGTCTTGGAAGAGCAAGAAGAGTCCGAGAATCTTGTAGGATACTTGAGCTAATGAAAAAGTTGAGTTGTGCTCCTGAT
>CATIWO010484564.1:0-22543 GCA_949673435.1 Macaranga tanarius
ATATTATATAATAATAATAATAATAATAATAATAATAATAATAATAATAATAATAATAAAAATAATAATAATAATAATTGTAAAAATTATATGAAAATTAGTTAAAAATATAAATCTTGTTAGTATAAATTTTTAAGAATATATATATATATATATATATTTTATAAATATTTAATTGTTAATTATAATTTAAAATAATATTTATTTTATTTTAAATTATAAATTATAGAAATAGTTGTATACATTTAATATAGAAAAGTTAGTTGTTATTAATTATTTTTAATAAGGGTAATGTAGTCTAAATATAAAATAAATTCAAATCAGTTTAGAGCTGTTGGAAAAAAGCTCTAAAATAGAGCTTATCAAATCCATAGCTGTTTTGGACAAAAACATCTATCAGCTATGAATTTAGAATTTTACCAAACACCTAAAATGTAGCTGAATGAGGAAAAATCTCTATCAGCTACTCAAATAAGCTGAATCAAATACCTTCGAAGATTTAAAAAAAGGATAAATTTAGAAAGAAAATATTATTTTGTAAAAGTAAAAAATTATTTATCTTAAAATTGATGGAATATATGCTATAATCATAGAAAATTCAAGGATGAAACAAGTAGTAGTTAATGGTTTAACTTTTTATAATCAATTCTTCTTTGGTACATATATTTGTCTTCATATAAATAAAATTAAAAATTATTAGATTAAATTTTATTGAATTATAACCAACTATATATATAAACAAGAGAAAATCTAATAATTTCTAATTTTATTTGTGAATACACGTATATCATAGTAAGTTTTTATTTTCTAAATCTTACTTGTCCACATATTGGGATGAATAAAATAATCATGAACTCTGAAGTAGAAGTGTAATAGAGTCAAATAGACTCACAAATTATTTGAAATTGATATTTAAAATTGATTTGATAGTTAATCGAGTTGAACTTGAACTACTTGGGTTGGCTAATAAATTGAGCTCAATCTCTATGATATTTATTTCGATAGGTTTATGAGCATGATCGATATTTTAATAATATATTACTGAATTAAGTAAAATTTAAATATTTCAAATTTGTATATTTTAAAATTTTATATAATTCAACTTAATCAAATTCAGCCGGGTAAGACCCTCCCACCTTAAAACACATTGAAAAATCACTTACACTAAAGGACTATATTGTTGACGTGCCTTTTAATAGGCTTTCCAAAAAGCCTATTTCTAATATTGTTGTCGGGCAATTGCTTGTGTTACTACCTCCCCAGTCAGCAATTGTCTAGGTGAATGTGTGTGCACAGTACCTCTTTGTGTGTGTTTGCATCATCCTATATGCGTGTATGTGAATTAATGCTTTATTCAAAAAAATATTGTTGTCTGGCTTGATTTAATTAATTCCCATGTTATTTTCCTTTTAGGTTATATGGCTAGACTCCTTATCCCCACTATGGTTGCCCAAATGCAATAGGTAGGGCTGAGCATCGATCGGTTCGATTCGGTCAAAGAACCACCAAAACCGACCAAGAAAGAATTATGACTGGACCGAATCAGAGGGAAAATCAAAATTAACCAAACTAATTCGGTTTGGTCGGTTATTCGATTAATTAATTTTATTTTTTAAATAAAATTTTTATTTTTATTTTATAAATTTTTAAGCTTATTCTTTAATTATATAACTAAAAAAAATTATTTATAATTTTAATATTTATGTATAATTTTTTTCTAATTAATATATTTTATTTAATATTTTTATAATAAATATATATTTAAATCGGTCGATTCGATTATTTTTTATTTTTCAAATTAAAAACCGACATCAAACCGAACCAATCAGTTATATATTGTCAAAAATTAAAACTGAACCAAATCTACATATAACTGAACTGAACTAATCAGTTCGGTTCAGTTAGTCGGTTTTTGATTTTTTTTTCTCACCCCTAGCAATAGGTGTAGCATCATTGTGATCAAGAGGGGCACTAGGAGACAAGTGCGCCACTCCAGGAGCTCAACTGGATGTAAAAGAAAAAAAAAAAGTTTTTTTTCAGATTTTCATAAAAGGACTTGTACAAAAATTAAGAAAATATATTCCTCAAAGAATATATATACGTATATATATAACACCTTCCACAAAGCAGAGAATCCCCTTCCCTTTTAGGGTGAAAAGAGTCCACACTTAAACTAAATGAAAAATTTTACTTAGTTTATCAATAATTAACTAATCTATTTTTATATAAACATAATAAAAATGAGCTTTAAAAAAAATATCTCGCCACGTGGAACTCTAGAATTTCAGCTTCTTTATGTGTATTACCTACATCATTATTATTGTGCCTCTTACTCTTAAATCTTTTTTTTTTTTTTTTTGTTTCCGTTTAAAGCCCTATGGACTCCTGAAATCCCGCCCTGTACCTTGGATGTCTCCGTGCTTAGCCACTAGGCTACTTAGACGGGACTAATCTTTCTTCAATTTAAGTTTTTTTTTAAAAAAAATCCTCTTGTCTCCTCCTTTCCCCCTAGTTTTTATATTTTCTAAAAAAAAATCCTCTTGTCTCCTCCTTTCCCCCTAGTTTTTATATTTTCCAGTATAGACTCTTTATTTTCTTCACTTTAATTAATACATATAAATTGCATTCTATCAATAATTAGCACAAATTATCATAAAAAAAAATACGATAAAATATTTCATTTTTTATATTTTAATAATACATATAAATTGCATTCTAATGTGGCAGTCTGACTCGATTTTAATTGATATGTTATGCTATAGAGACCATTGCAAGGAGCATGCATATGTCTGGTTAAATAAAAAAACTAAGTGGAGTACTATAAATTGAGGCCTATATTTAACTTGCTGATTACAGAGACGGTAAAATCAACTACCAAAACATAATGTGATTACCTGAGGCACTGCAAATGGTTAGCTAAAGATAACGTGATTGTGATATTTCTTAATCTAGTGTCAAAGATTGTGAGTGAACTGAACTTTCGATACTAAAATCTGATTTTGGGAAGAAAATTAGCATCTTTTCCCCTGTTTTTGTATAAGAATATCAACCCACCAACTCATCTCAGTATGTTACAAGTTCCGATCTTACACAGTCCAAAAATCAAACCGATCACTTGAATCCAGGCTAGCTCGAGGTCCAATTGTTTAACCACCTGAAGCTCCTGATCTTAGTTCCTCTGCCACCATCTACTCACCTTCAGTCAACTTTGGCATACATGACAGGCTGACTCAGGATGGTATCATTCACAGGTCAGTGTTTCGTGAAAATGATGGTAAAGGCATGGCTTCTTGCGGACGAAGAATGACTAGCAAGCCAAACATCCCTAGCATTGGGAGGACTAGAAGCCATTTCAACAATTTATAATAATACATATGGAATGTCAGAGAGAACTCATCTGAGAAATGAAGTCCATTCCTATCAACCATCTCCACTAATACAGTCCCCGTAGTCCTTACTCCAACCGTTGGAAGTTTTATGCGATATTTTCCAGGACGATCAAAGGTTTGATTTTGCTTTATCCTTCTTTCACCTTGGTAATTACCTGGGACTAGTAAGGTTGTCTGCATTGATGCAATTGGAAATTAGACTTGCAAAATTTTTATTGAGGTCACCATTGGAAAACTGTAACATGCACGAGAAGAAGCAACTTACAGAGACTTTATAAGGTGCTTGAGACCCAGAAGGGTATCTGTATTTATCTACAATCTCAATCTCCACCCAGAAGTTTTTTCCCTCCTCATCACGAAAGACTCTTGATGAAGGTGTAATATAGACCCCTTCACGGTTGTAGCGGTTCGCAACATTGTTTCTTCCTTGATTAGCTGATCTCCAAGCCTGAAGATGCACAAAGGTAATTATAAATACCAGGAGAGTGCAAGGAATGTAGGACATAGATTAGGTTCAACTGCATATTGCCTTGAGGGGATGATGTGGAACGGGTGTCGAGAAGCAAAAGACATTCCCATTCATTGTTGTGACAACAAGGTCAAGGTCATCTCCGCCATCAACATTGTCCGCCAAGACCATGCTATATCTGTAGCAAAGAGACACAAAATTAGATAAATTACAGTATGAAAGGAATTAGAGGAAGGATTGCAATATTAATGAATACAGTTATTGCTTACGAAGTTTCGCCAATATCAACGACATCAGCACAAGATGTGGACCCATCTATAAGGTACAGGTATCCATCAAATGACGTTGTCACAAGACTGAGTCCCCTGCTTTTCTCCCCACGCTTACTTAAATCAACAAGAAGAACTTGATTCATTACTCTCCCATGAGTTCTATATGGGTATGGCCGAACATTTGAACCATCCTTGCCACTAAGAACATATATGTTCCCAGATATGGTTGGAACCACAACATCAGTCCGGCCATCCCCATCAACGTCACCTACAGTTGGACCCTGAGAAATTTGATTGTGTCTGTTAAATAAATCTACACAAGTTTTGCAATCAGATATCATATAAATTCAGTAGGCATATCTAGGTGTCAGGTTACCCTACTTCAATACAAATTTTTGAAAGTTACCATGCCCAATCCAGCACAGAAGGAGAAAATGGAATTATTGAAGGCACAGGCATTCACATATGCATGGTTGGCATATAACTATAACCACCTACAACTGGTCAACATAATAAACCAATTGTATTTGTTCACAGAAAAAAGTTGTGGATAATCCACCATTCCATATATATGCTACAAACTTCTGAAAAAATAAATTATCCTACTTGCCAAGAAATATTCAGCTAACCTCCAATCACAACAACAAATGAACATTACTAACAACCATAATAAAGATGGAATCAAGACTCGCCAGTTTCAGCCACCCAATCCCTCAATAAGCTTCACAAATGTAGTACATGGGATTAGAGTTTCTAAATAAGAATGATTGCTTTAATCACAGGCAGTTCATCAATTGATGCAAACTTACGTTTACAGAATTAGGAAATGAGTTCCTAGTGGTTTAAAAAATGTGCAAGAATTTAGATATGAAAGATGCCATGACACTTTTTGTAAGTCTATAACATAGAAATTAACTAGCATATTCAGTTAGCAGTTGCCCATTATTAAACCCATAATTTGTTCACATAGAAGTTAAAATATTTAAAGAAATTTGAGATTCCAACTGACCTGGGAAACAAGACTCTTTAGATGCCTTTCCCAAATTTCTTTTCCTTGTGTGGTCCAAGCAGCAACATTTCCATGTGTATCTGTAGTAACCAGTTCTATTTTTCCATCATCATTGACATCTGCTGCAACTACAGCGCCTTGAATTTCAGCCATTTCAAGAGGAAATTTTTCTCTAATATTTCCTGAATGACTGAATAAACTTAGTTCCAAATTCTCTGGAGAGCTATAATCAAGTAGAATGCAAAATTAGAAACACTTTAACCCAACTACACCTAAATCCTAAACTAGATTGTATTAGCTTTATGAATTCTTTTCCTCCATTCCATCCAATTTAGGGCTATCTAGGACCACTGGATCCCTTTCTTAAACTAACAGAAAGAGTTTAATTAAGAAAAATTGTTCCTGACATTAGTCCACTTTGTCCCTGCTAGACATGAACATGAACAGGAACATGGTACTTGTGAGAAATGGCTGCAAGGCATGAGACAGGAACATGGTATCTTGACCACCATATGAAGTTTCAGAAACTTCCATGTGAAATTTCCAAACCAAGTGGTTCATAAATCAGGTCAATGAAGAAGATAAAAGGCATACTTTTAAGACATTATCATCTTTTTAAATTTTTTTATGGTGGTTCTGAACATGGCAAATAAACAAATTTGAAAGAGCAACTGAGCAAGGATAAAGAAGCAAAATGCATTCCTAAGACTTTACCATGATGATCCAGAACATAGAACAAGCCAAATGAAGTTCCCACAAGAATGTCCAAATTCCCATCTCCATCCAAGTCAACCACTGTGGGGGATGAATATATATATGCACGGAAAGTTGCAGAATCTGTACTTAGATCCAATTCTTTTGTCCACTTAACTTGCTTTGTATCAAGGTTAAATACAACGACAGAACCAGCAACATATTTTCCAATATCAATGCCACCTAGTTCTTTCAAATGCTCTGGATTGTCATAATACCTACCAATCATACAAAACCATTAAAAATTCACTTAAATAACAAACAAACATGCTATGGATCTGGTCTGGATTCAAATGTATAACACATTTCATACTGCTCAAGTTCACTAAAAAAAGCATTAACTAAAACCATTCAGTAGAGAAATAAAGTGCACGTGCTCACACGCACATTGCAAACAATTGAAAAAAAAACTCACTCATGATCAAAGAAGTATGAAACTGCAACAATCATTTCTGATATTCCATCATTATCGATGTCGGCTATGACCTGAAGAAAATAAGTGAACCAAATTGCATTTCAGTGCCATAAATATATCTCACTCGTGTCTGTCAATAAAGGTTCATCTATTAAAAATCATTTAATGTAATCAAGATCTGTACTCACGGGAGTGCATAAGATATGTGAATCAATATTGACATAATCCTCCAATTTCTCATGCTTATCTTCATTCCACTCCTCATCTCCCCACATGTTTTCATCAACATAATCATCATAATCATAGCTATACTCATCAGCCAGTTCATCAGTGTCACGGAATAACTCAAAAGAAGAGTCTGCATCTGCTTCCAACCCTTCTTCGTTTTCCACAGTTGCTATATGAACATCCTCATTGTTATTCTCTCTAAAGTCTGAACTACCTTCCTGGGAACCCTTGGTGTTGTCATCTTGCAGGAGTCTTCTCCCAGCATTTGTTCCCCTCTCAGTACTATTGGTTCCAATTGATGCACCATTTTCAGGATTATTTAGTCCAATTGACCCAGTATTTTCAGAAGAATTATCCACATGTGAGGGCAATTTGATGATGGACTCTGTTTGGTTGTCATTCACAGGAACAGTAATGTTACTTTCAGATGATGCAGAAATTGAATTGTTCTTTTCTGGTGTACTTCCATGTGTGCTTCCAGTTGTGTCTGAAAAATAACCAATATTTAATGATATTGTCACTCCTGTAGAGAGACTACGTTTAATATCACAAAAAACCAGTATATGTAACAGATGCTCAAAACTCCCTTAAGATTTGTGGAGTAAATAAGCCACACTGGCAAAAGGATGAGATGCACATCGATGCCAGAACTCCTGGGCTAAAATGGCTACTATCAAACCATATAATTATGGGGATTGCCAAGTCTTATGTACATAATTTTGAAAAAGAAGAAGACAGCAGTATGGTTATTGTTCCAAAATCAATCAGTACAATTCTTAAAGATTACAGTCCTGTGCTATACATTTTGAAGAGTTGGGGGAAGAAAACAGCATTTAACCCATTGATGATAGCTTCAAATGATAAAGAGAACTCAGGCTATAGCCAGCTAGGGCAGCTAACAAGAAAAAGATGAAAACTAAAATAAGAAAATAAAATTAGCAGCACCAATGAAGCAGAAAACAGTTTTAATTGGGTGGCAATCTAAACTTACGAGCCTCTGATTTCTTTTTAACAGCCTCCAAGATAATCTGCTCATCATGGACATCTGGATGAGAGCGATCGACAGGGTCAGGATTCAAACCAGCATGCCAATCTTTTTTGACCCTCCTACGAGGCACCACCAGTTTCTCTGTCATCATGTAACCTGACACCCTAATGTTATTAAGATAGATCAGCTGTCAGTAACTTCATTAAACATGAATGTTACAGAATAACCAAATAACACCAATTATTCTGGGAAAGTACCTGAAAAAGAGAACTTCACCATTGTATGTAGCCAAAGCAATTTCTCTCACACCATCCTTGTCAATATCATATAGAAGAGGACTGGAATGCACTGTTGACTGATGGAAAGCAGGCCAACCTAATAATATTAACGATCAAGCATGTATAGCAGTTTGAGTTTTGCTTGGAAGGTTAAAATTTACACAAACATTGCTCAAAGAGTGTGTTTGAGAAGTTAGAAAAAACGCAAGAATTCAAGTGAAATGAATTTTATTTAATCAATTATTGTACTTGCAAAGCCCATAGTTGCTAGAATTCAATTCCTTCAACTTAAGAAAAACATTTTAATTGAACTCTTAAACATTACGTGTTCAAAAACAATGCCCAAAGCTTTTATTTTTCACATAATTTTAACAGGTTAGAAAACTCCCAACAGAAATTCATCAATCATCACCCACTAAATTATATCCATTTAAATTCAGTTCAATCAAACAAAGCCATTAATTACCTGGCATTTTATCACCATCAGAACCTTCAAGAACTTCAAGATAATGAACAAAAGAAGGAACTACTATATCAAGCTTTCCATCACTGAAAATAAAATAAAATAAAATAAAAACACCAAAAGATTACAATTAAGAGACAATTTAAGAAGAGGAAAAGTTTAAAAAATGAAACCTACCTGTTAATATCAGCAATCAAAGGAGAAGCATAAATGCTAGAGCTAACTTCAGTCTGCCATCTGAGCTCCAAATTTTTAGGGCACTGCGTATTCAACAATGAATCCTCGTCTCTACATACCATAAATAATCAATCAACAGTCAAATTACGCCTATCAATAAATTTGAGGTCAAATCGATTAAAAAAATGAAGTGAGTCGCTCACATTTCAGGATAGCCGAGGGCGTCGTCGGTTGCCTCTCGCTCCCGAAACTTATTCTTGGAGGATTCATCTCCATGAACACCGTAATATAAAAAGAGCAAATAAATGAAGAAAATAGAAGCGGTTTTCGCTGAGGAATTCATGCGATCTTTATCTCTAGCTACCTACCACACTAACAACAACAAGTGAAGGGAATTTTGTGAATTTTATTTATAATATAATTATAACCTACAAACAACACTTTCCACGACAGGCCTCGCCCCTTCTCTTCTCTTGTTCTGGTGTCGATCGATCTTGTGCTAACTGTGTCTGTGTGCGTGCGCAATGGAATTTGTCGCAGACTCGCAGCACATGACACCAGCGACTGCCAAGTTTTTTCTATTTGCTCTACTTTTTCCTATTTAATTTCCCACAAAATAATTAGTTTTTTTTTTCTTTCTTATTCATAGCACTGATTTAATCATCCAATAATAAATAAAAAAAAATGTGTCATTTTACAGTATATTTATACAACTGAAATTAAAAAATTTAATTAATTATAACCATTGATATTTTACAGGTATTGATATACCAAAATAATCAATAGTTCTAATTAAATAAAAATTAATTTAAGAGTTGTAATTTCATTTGTACAAATACAAAATGTTTACACCATAGCAAAAGCCTAAAAAAATAGATAAATACAAAAAAAAAATACCTTATGATTTAATACTTTTTCACTTTTGACCTTATAATTTTTTTTATCACACTTTAGTACCTTATAATATTTGCCGTTAGTAAATTTAAGCCAAAATTCACTAACACCTTTAATGTGCTGATATAGATGTCGATGTGCCGACGTGGATGTTGATGTGCTAACATGGATGCCGACGTTAATGTTGATGTGCTGACGTGGATAGTAACAGACGTTAATGCTGATGTGCTGACATGGATACTGATGTCATCATTCACGTCGGCATCCATATTATCACAGTTAACGGTGTAGTGAGTTTAGCTCAAATTTGCTAATGATAAATATCACAAAATACTGAAGTGTCACAAAAAAAACCGTGAAAAATCGTTAAACCATATGGTACTTTTTTGTACTTATCCCTAAAAAAAATATATTCAAAGTATAAATTTTTACTATACTACTTCAATTAATATTAAATAATTCATGATTAATTTTTTTTAATGATAAATAAAATTTCATTCATCATTGAGAAAAATAGAAAAGAGAACATATAGTATACTGAAAATACTCTTTTTTTTTCTAAGAAATAATAACTATACTTAAAAAATAATACGAACATCGCATAATAATTCATATGATAAAAATTATAGCAATGATGAAGTCATCATGTACTAAAAAAATAAGTAAGAGTATAAATTTTTATTATATTACTTTAATCACTATTAAATAATTCATGGTATTTCATTAAAATTAAATAATTTAGATAAGAGGTGATTTATTATTTGAAAGCGATTTAAAGAATTATTATTTATCATATTATTAAAATTCATAACATTTTGTTATACTTTGTGCCATAGGGGATTTGAGTTCACTTATGTGCAGTTTGGCCACTATGTAAAGACCACACAGGCCATTTTATTCATGAAATTTTGAATGTATTTATCATTTGACTTTAAATTTTTCTGAGCTTATGTTTGAGATCGCCAAAAAGAAAAAAGTGATCAAATCAAATTGTTTGACCTCCAAAAGTAAAATTCGATCTTGAAGATGGGAACTTCCAATTATCTGTCGGGTGAGGCTCAAGTTAAACAAACATACAAAGCCAATGACTGAGTTGAGGAAGTCTATTGTCCTATGAATTGTCATTTTAGCAAGTACTGGGTTTGGGGTAGATTGTTTCGAACACGAGTTGCTTTAGAATATTGGATTTGGCTCTTCTTGTTCACTTTTAATTTTTTGAGTTGCAGTATTGCTCAGTGCGTAGAAGACCAGAAAGGAACCGCTGCCTGAACATACACAGACCAAATTGCAACAGAGGGCCAAAAAAAATGGAAGATAGAGACATGGGGCCATGGGGAAATTGAAGCTAACAGATACAACGGACGGAAATGACGATTTCCAAAAATGATATTCACATTAAAAGCAAGAAAATGAAAGTAAAACCATGTTCCAAAAGCTTGGCTCTAATTCTAAAAAATGGCTAACTTTTAAAAAACTTATGGAATGGCTACATAAAGGGCGGAAATAATAATAATATACATGGTGATCCTATTCCTAACTCTCTTTGACCTGGACAACTATCATTTAGACATAATTTTGCGACTGATGTAGAAAACTATTCTGAGTGTGTACCAACCGGATCACAGAACTCACCAGTACAGTACACGCTATGAGGTTATAACAAAGCTGTAGCTAATTACAGAACATCACCGTGGCCCTCTAAAAGATATGCTCACCCAGCCTCAGCAAAGTGGACCACTAAGCACCAGCATGCTTGAGCCATCACTGGATATCGTAACCACTTCAACCAGTGGCCTAAACCAAAAAAAAAATGCAACCCACGGTGGCCATGCATCACCTACGCCGTGCAGAAGCTGTATGCTGATGAGCTTTGCTCTCATGTCTTATCCTATCAGCATACATGGGCAGGCGAATAGTCTCATAAATCTCATTCAACAAGACGTCCTCTGTTATGTTGTCCCTGATACTTCGCATTACCTATATTTTAATCAGTAAGCAGCTCAAATTAGTCCACAACACCTAATCTGACAAACATATTTGCAAAGCAAAATACAATTGCGACGAACCTTCCTGAAGGTATTGAAATCATTGGGCGTAGATTTATCTGTCCGGACTCGCATAAAATTCCATACCTGCTCCTCTTGGTCCCAGGAACATTCAATGATTTTACCAGAGCACGAAGATGGATCTGAACCATCTGCAAGTTTAGGATTTGAAATTGGACTCAAAACAGGGCCATAAATACAAACTACATGTAGAAAACCTGGACTAGCTGAAGAGCACACAACAATAGCCAGATCATGCAGAGAGTAGTTGAACCACGATGATAATCTAGAAATTACTTTTAAAAAACATTTATTCAATATGAATATAAATCATTCCAATTAAAAGGGTAACAAAGATCCCATCATATGTTCAGGATACAGTAGAATGCAATCAACATGCACAAACTTACTTGCCTTGACAAGACATGCAGCCATCAATAAACTAAGCCAATTCCACACTAGAAACCTAACAGACAACTCCCTTACAATATTTATGCCAATAAGACTAAAGACAGTAATGAGGAGCACCAAAGAATGCCAAAATAATTATCGAAACTTCAGTATTTCCTCTGCTTGGTATAAGTTTTGCATAAAGCATGAAGTTCATATTCAAAAATATAATTTGCATGACAAATTGTTATGCAAGTCAAAATGAAAAATTATATTAACCTCTGAATACAACAGTGTTCCCATCCATCAGCTTCTTTTTCCCTCGCTCATTCAGATACATTAATTGACGATCATCAGCATCCACCTGTCCATACATTTTATTTTGCATCAGGGAAAATTTTCAATGAGAATTTGAGACTAATAAGGCAAGGGATAGAGAGGGAAAAGGCACCCAAGGCTACAGCCAAGTTTGTGGTCAAGTTGAAAAAAAGAACCTCGAAAAGGAAGTCAACTGAATTCATTTCAGGATATTTCCACTTCAGGAGCCCTTCATGGGTGCGAGGAACATAGGGATCATCCCATCCCTGGCATGTAAGACAATGAGCAATTACACTTCATCTTTTAACAAAACACAGCTTACAAAAAGCATCGTGGTCATCATGTACTCAGCAGAACATGCAGAACCATTGAATGTACAGAAAAAATGAAACAATATCCCACAGCAAGATATTAATACTTGCTATATCAATAACAAAAGACTGACTGAGGGAAAAGATAATAAGTGCACAAGTTTCTTAGGAGAAAAATAAAAGAATATTCCCCCATGCTTAGTGCAAGGCATCTTTCTTAAAATGGTATTATCTCCCTTCTATGTTCAAGCATACCCGTATAGATCCTAATCACCTGAAAAATAAGACCATCAGCATCATGTGAAAGCTTTGGAATGAATTCCTTCAAAAGCTTGGTAACAGTAGAAAGCAACCAGAAATCCTTTCTCCTGACCTGGGAAGCACTTTAAAACAAATCTTTAGTATAATTGCATAAACTAAAGCAAAGGATCAGAGATACTGCAGATGACACACTAGGTGGTTTTCAATTACATACCCTGAATGGTTCTAAGTCATATCTGTAATAAGGATTCCTGCTCTGGTAAATATGGTGCCGTTCATAGTTCCGAGGTTCTATCACTTCTTTTTCAAGCATCTTCCATCGTTCATGGAAAGGCCTCTGCAGCCATTTTAAACCACATCAACCATTAGCAGACTGCAAAGCATTAAAAAAAGATTGATTGTGAAGTGTGTGCTTTTGGTAGCCAAAGACAATGCACAATTATCATACCTAAATCAAAAACAATTTTCATCAACTGTCTCATTCCAACCACCAAAAATAATATTTATATATGCAAAACAAATATAACTCCTGATAGGGTAAATGCAAATGGGATAAAAAAAAGCTGAGAAAGGTTCTCTCCGTCTGTGTGAGATGACAAAGTAAACTGTAAAATATGTGCTTTTTTATTCAATTACTGTCATTAAGTTTAAATAGTTAGCAGAAAAATAATGCTTGGCCCGAATATCTACTAACTGTATATGAATTGATTAAGAGCTCGTAGGGGCACCCGTATGCCAATTCTCTAGTCTGCTTCCAGTCACTTGAGGAATCTAAAGTATAAAATCAAATAAATTTTTTGACACATTTTCACACCGAATGTGTATCAAGGCATTTGCCAAATCCCGTTGATATGTTGGTAATGGTATATCTGAAGGCTATTCCCATCCATACTGGGGAAGATGATGCCAACCATCTCCCCTTTGCACAAATACCCTGTGAAGGAAACATATTTTTTACATAGACAATCCCCCAAGTTCCCACGCCCCGAAAAGGGTGAAAAGTTCTTACAAAAATGAAACTCATTATAACAACAATTATTTGTTATTCCAACAACCAGCTTGCAAGAAAAACTTCACACTAGCCCCACCTCAGTTTGATCCTAATGTTTATACAGATAAATTTTATTAAAAATAATGATCCAACCATAGTCAACTTCTCCTCTCTTGTACTTTTACATAGTATACTTTACAACCTATAAATTCAATTAAATTTTGACATAGTATACTTTACAACCTATAAATTCAATTAAATTCTGCAGAAATCAATTTTTAGTTCTATGTTTGTCATGTTTTCAACATATAATTCCACAGTATATATTTGTGTTGCAACTCCCAGATCTGCAGGTTTAGAACACAATAAAGAAATAATCTGCAATTTTACAATTTAAATTGTATGGAATTTAAAACACTGAAAGTTTAAATCCAATTATATCAGGCATTGAGAGAGGTTGCAAAAGCACTCCACAGAACATGACTTGATTGGCCAAGACTCTGTCTGTTCTGAAATGTTTGGTGTGTCCAAAAAATTTGGTGAAAATAAAATAGTTCCTTTGTCAAAGAAAAAACAAGTTAATTTTCTGTGCTTTACAAACTCAGCTTATAAGTACATCATTCACCACCGACAGTCATCCCCAATAGCCTTCAGCCACCAATGACTGGCAACAGTCATTGGACAGAAATTGTCAAAAGAAGATACATCCTACACACACACACAAGTGCATATGACCTTAAAACTTAAAGATCTCAGAAATGTTTAGTACCAGTGAATATTCAGCCAAGCTTTGCCAATCATAACCAATGTACAGCAAATAAACAACAGAATATGGCATGCCTTAAATATACTTAAAGGGGAGAGATGAATTGATCTAGATTTTTGTTAGATGATTGAGTTTGGATTCATCGAACTGTTCGACTAATGGCACATAATGCACCTTGTGTATCACAATATTGATCAGAGAATGGCAGCATGCTTTCAGGTAAACTGTTCATGAAGGGAAACATGTGCAAAAGCAAAGATAACGCCATATAAATGTTTTTCAAGGGCCAACAAAAATTATCAATATGTGCAAGTTTTCTCAATTAAACACATACATATTTGGATAAATTTAAAATTAATAATTATTCCACAATGAAATTCAAACATGTCTAAAATCAACATTCATGAGTTTAGCTCTATTTTTAAATCTACCTAATCGATGAAATTTATACACAAGAAACAGTAATACTAACATGCTCAAATTTCTTTATTTCAAATGCATCCCTATGCAAATGCAATATATCCTTTTAAAAAGTTTTGACAATAGATAACCAAGATTTAAATTGGGATTAGGAATTTAAATAATAGGGACCTACATTGTGATGTGACTGAGAGTTCACTTTATGCTAAATCAAACTCCACATTACGATTCATAAATAATAATAACAACAAAAATGATGAATTCAACCATGAAGCCACAATCCAACAAATAAATGAATTTACTTGAAAGGAGAGGGGTTCATGCACCATATTTGAAAGGGTAAAACAGTAAAATATACTTGGCCTATAAATTATGACATGAACTCTAAGCAAAAGGGCTATGCCCCCAGCCCCCACATATGCTTAATCATTAAGCAAGAACAAAATGAAAAGAACAGCATTATGTCACACAAATTTTAAATCTAACCTCTATAACAGAAATGTGGTTTATTGCCATCACATCATAAATGAGGTATCTTCTTTCCTGCTTCTGCGAATCTGGCATAGTATCAATTATCATTTCCCCATCAAGTAAGGTGCACTGGTGCGTCTTATCAGCTACACCCTTAGAAAAAAGAAAAGGGAAATCATGTTAACAATCATCCGTACAAGAAGCTGCACTAATAAGATCTTAAAATCAGAAACCATCCTTGAATGGTAAATGCTTGAATACATACTTCGCCCGTGCCTCTGCAAGGAAACTTCATTTGGACCCTTCTAAAATTAAAACTCCTATCTATCAAATAACAGCCATCCATCATAATTAGCATCAAGTATCGTGTTCCATCAGCTTTCCATGTCGCATAATAATACCGCTGCCTCAATAGCTGTAGATTGTCCCTGCACACCACCAAATAGGGAAATTGCACAAAAATGAATTTTTATTCCTACAAAACCAGGCTGTGAGAAAGGTTGGACAAAAAATCAGCCACTAACTTTGCCACCATTCTAGCATAATTTGGAACGGGCAAAAAGAAGTGGCAAGCTAAAAATATCAATCAACTTTTTCAGCTGAGGGAAAAAAAAAATGCATCATTTGAATAATCAGGTCTGCTATACATTCAAATCTTATGCCACAGCCACAAAATAAACCTCCTCACAGTCCCATCATCAGCTCATCAAGAAAAGGGGTTGATCAACTTCCAGAAAGAGAGAATTTAACATGGATCCCATCCCTTTTTTCATAGAATGTGAATATGCACTTGCACACATATTCATCTATTTCTGCAGTCAAATTAGGTCAATATAAAGAGCATGATTTTGGTGAATGACTTATTGCATAGTCTTAAAAAGCAATACTGTGGTTAGACCTCGTTCATCAATTCTAGTGTAGCACCCGTTTCAAAGAATCCTATCTGAACGAAAATTTACGGACATATCCAAGACAGATTATTTAGATATAGCGCATGGCACTACAACAGCAACTATTAGCAGTAAAAGACAGATTATTTAGATATAATGTATGGCAAAGACTTGATAAAAATATCAATACATGTTCAAATGGAAGTTGAATGTATATTTCCCATGTTTGCATTTCAAATAGAATGATACAGAAAAACCCTGTGATCATTTGATTGGCATGAAATAACTCTTTTTTCTCCTTATACTTCCATATCCCTTACAATTTTTTTTTTTATCATTATCAGAGGTATGAATTTACACTTGATAATTTTAATAAATAGCTATAAACTGGAGCTGCATGCAGTGCCAATTTTCTTTTAAATTCCTGAACACCTAAATGACAGGTTAAAGCTGGAAATACAGGCCATTCTATTCCAAAACTGATATGAGCTACTTCAACAAAAGAAAGTACCACGAGCTAGTATATAATAACAAGGTATCTCAAGAACATAGCATAATTAACGTTAAAGAGCCAAATGGCTTTTACTCAAGTGATTCAAATGTACAAAGAGGAGATGAGTATAGTGAGAGCAGTAAAGAGATTTATGCACAAAAAGAAAAATGTAGATCAGACCTGCTGAGAGATACTGGATGTGATCCTGGGAATTGCGGATTTGCTCTTACCTGAAATTCAAGAGCAGGAAAAGTATAAGATCAGATCCAACCAAGATACAAATGCAGAACATAACAAGTAGAAGGGTAAAGAGCTGAAATTATCACATGTCAAAGCCCCATTCAAACACATTCAATGAGTTTGGGAACCTCCTATCCAGCAAAAGACACCACAACTAGAAATACACCATTTACACAAACAAATAAAAGAAAAATAACGATGCACGAGAGACATATTCCAAGGAAAAGAGAGATTGGAAAAATGCAATCTGAAATAATTCCAATGTGTGTATGTTCTACAAGTATAAGTAGATATAAAAGAAGGATGATGCAAAAAAGAGGAAGAAAAGAAAGAAACTGCTGTTCCAAATCTAAGATGTCTCAAACTATTGAAGAATGCAAGCAAACGCCAAAGTGATACAGGCAATAGAAGCATTCTTACAGGAAAATTCAGCTTAAGCAATTGGTAGCAGGTCATTCGTAGAGCATCAAGCTGATCATTAGGTACTTCATCACCAAGAACATCATCATTTGTCATTATGGCATCTGTCTCGTGATTGTCCTGAAACAATATGAAGAATTCCAACTAAGCTACAAAAATAAACAGTATCTGTCATCTAGGAGACAAAATCATTTTCTTTCTAATGGGAGAATTCATGCTAAAACAGAGGTAACATTTACAGTCAAATAAAAGTACATATATATACAGATCCATTAACGCATAAAGAATTTTTTTTTTTTTTATGCACGTTAGTATCAGAATGTTAATAAAAACTTGAGTTCATTTCTTCAAGCCCATGAAAAGCTATCACATAACGATAAAATCTATATAAGAACTCCCACATGAAATGCATGAGATAAGCATTAGTTATTTTATTCTGTCATAATGAAGAAAAAACAAACTTTTATTCCATTTTTTGGAGTCACTACTCCCATTTGCAACCAGCCAGAATTTTTTTTTTTTTTTTCCTGCAAGGTAGAGTACAGAAGTATGTGCCAGATCAGCTATATGACCATAAAAAATAGACCTTAGCACACCAACATACATGTTACGCTGTCATTTAAGAAAAGTATCACCCAGCAGCAACTATGCAGATAGATATTGCCAAGACCAGACATTAGAAATCCTTATCCTTAGTCCTAACTCCATTGGCATCGAAGGATCGCATCAGACCACCAAACTTCTAATATTACACCTATAATGAAGGCACCGTCTATTAGAATATTCAACGACCACAGGAAGGCTGCACACATGTACACCCGCACTAGCCAGGGAACACTTGGTGCAGCAGATAGCCCTTTAAACCTCCAACACCCTCCAAGAGACTTGAACCCAATACATGTACAGTATCTTTCCACATAAAATACACCAGAAAACCAACAAAAAAAAAATTTCCCATTTAAATTCTTGTTTTATGAAAAAGAGAATATTAATATATTGAGAGAGACGTGATAGAGAACAGTAAGACCATTCAACACCATATTACAGAAATTAACCACAGATGGGGTCACCAAAGACCCATATGAATCAAAGAAAATTATCCTGCACCAGTGACAATTTCATGTATCCTCGTACATCTAGAAAACAATAGCAAACACAGGTCAATGTGACATCTTAAACTCTACATAAGCTACATCTAAAAATTATTCCTAAACATAACCTGTCTACGACCTTCTGATTAAAATGTAAGATTCTCTCTTCACCACCCCAAAACAAGTGTATTATGTGTCCAACATCCCCATTCTGAAGAGAGCTCCATCCACAACTCTAAATCTCTTCATCATCAAACACTTTTTTTTTAATTCTTAACTGCATTTCTTTTAAATCGATTGTCTAGTAAAAGTAGCCAAAGAAAGACTCAAGAATAGTTTCAGGTAGAACCTCCAGCAGGCAGCCAAACTTACTGGCTTTTCATCTTGTTACATTGATATATTTTGCAACTTTATATACGGCACCCAGTTTCTTAGATAATTATGTCAGTCACAAAACAATTTTCTCCCGCAAGCCAACCATAATTCAAATATAGATACAAAAAGTAGCCTAAGACCCTTTTTTTAAACCAAACCCTAAAACCTATTAGGTGTTCTAACTGATAAGAAAAAGATTCTTCTAATTTCATATGTTGGCCAATGCATTCAGAGCACGCATCCAGAAAAAAAAATGCCATCAGAGGAGGCACCAGAGGGGGAAATAAACTGCATCCTGAGCACATTCTTATGAATGCCAATGAAGATCATTTAGCAGATGATGGGCCCACAAACTGACATATACAGAAACAACATTTTTTTTTTTTGGAAAGCAGGCTAGTTTCATCAGAAGATATAGTTCTAGTTGATTAACCATTCATCTCTAATATAAGAGCACAACCAAACACTGTTCATCTACCACTCATAAGTGCCAAGAAGAAGAATTTCATTAGCTAGAAGTTGTTTTACTTCAAAGACTATCCATACATGCAAAGGAGCAGCTGAACCTCCATCATCATCATCATCTGGCACTGCTTCACCATTAAGATCCAGATCAGAAGACCTCTTCCACTCTGGAGTTTCTGGGCATACAACCATTTCCGGCTTATTTTCATGATAAAATTCATACAAGGACTTGATATAGTCCGGTTTGTAGATTCCTGGAGGTCGTGCTTCAGCAAATAATTTTATCGCCTGCACAAGCATCAAGGAAGAAGAGGTTACAAAGTAAATAGCATAAGACCTACTTAGGAACATGAAACAACAAGCATAAACCAACCTGTGTGACAGACATTGGCATCGATCGCATAATGTAATGGACAATCATATATCCCGTACGATTATGACCATGTGTGCAATGAACAAGAACATACTTTTTAGATTTTTGACGAGCTAGAAATTGAGTGACCTGCAATATTAAATCAGTACACATTATAAGCATGTTAAAAAAGACGCACATCCTTGCTTAATACATAATGCTCCATCCAGTTGAGGATCATGTCACCAAAAGGTAAAAAACAGTCAAGAATATTTGACACAACAACCAGGCAAGACACAAGTTACTCTTAAGTAACAATCTGAATAAAACACCAAAAGGTGAGAGGGAAGGTAGGACATCTAAGGAGAAGTGCATATGCAAACAGAGCTGGGTTTTAAATAACGGTATGGTGAACCGTTTCGCTATCGGTATCGGATGGAATTGAACCATATCGCACTGTAACGGCCGCCGCTATCATGGATTTTAAAAAATGTTTAACAAGATAATTCAAATTAATAATAACAAAAAATATTTTGTAATTTTCATTAAATTAAGAAACACTTAAGAATACTATTTTTCTTAAATTTAGTTATATTCATGTATAAAAATTTTAAAATAAATATTTATTTAAATAACATTTGTTATTAAAAATTTAATAAAAAGTTTGAAAACACTTTAAATTTTTCAAATTTAATAAAATTCTTATTTAATTGAAAAGAATTTATTATTAAATTTGAAATAAAAATTTAAATAGATAATAAAAATAATTAAATATTTCTAATATCTAATAATTTTTTAAAATAAAAATTTTTGTTTTCAATTTTAAGCATTTTGTAGAAAAATAAAATAATAAATTAAAAAAGAAAGAAGATAGAATTTTTAAAAAAATATAATTGGTAAAAATAAAATATATATATATAAAATAAACAGCTGTTAACCCACTTTTCATTTTCAACAGAGTCATATTTGTTTACTTTTTCCCTTTAAAGATTGACTCTCTCCAGGAAACCAAAAAAAATAAATAAATAAATAAGAGAGCGGTTTTTTTTCTTCTTTCCTTCCGGTCCACCACTGTTCCTTTTGTTCTTCTTTTTTTTTTTCCTTTGTTTTGGATTAGTCGAAGCCTCTTATTTTTCTTCTCCTTCTTACTCCGTTCTTGATTGGTCGACATGCAACCGCCAAAATTGCTCCTTTACGGTCGCTACAGCCCATCCATCCAATATTTCACCGAAACCTCAGCTAATTCCTAATCCCCATCCTATATGTCTATGTATCTATCGGCACCCTTAAAATCCGTGACGAAACGGCCGATACGCTGCATATCACCCGTTATTTAAAACACTGAAACAAAGAGATCACTAAAGAAAGATATTGTGGAAGAAGCATACCTCATAAACAAAGCTATTTACAGATGCATTATCAGGTACAGAATCTCGCCCTTTGCATTGAATCTAAGCAACCATATTTGAAACTAAATTTTAATCAAAGTACACCATCATCCAAGACAACAGCAAAAAAAACAAAACAAAACAAAAAAAAAAAAGTAATATTGAAACTCACCTTAACATGCTTAATACCCTCTTTTTTCAAATCTGTTGTCGTATAGTAACGGGTAGTATTCGTCAGATCAATCACCAAACCAAGCTGAAAAAAACCAGTGAATTAAACTTAATTATCAACCCCCAATAATAGTTTCTGTTCAGCAGAAATAGATGTGCTGCTTCATTTCCCCTCATTGGAAATATAAGCATGTGTATGAATACTAGAAAGGCTTCAAACAGACTTTTAAGTTCATAATACTTACTTTTCTTCCTAATACTCTCTGTTGATGAATTACTTGTTTAAATGAGTATCTTTTTCCAGGAGGGATGCAGTCATGGTAGGCTTCACCAAGTGGAACCTTGGAAGGAATCATACCAAAGATTTCCTGACCAGATGCAGGGCAATCCAACCAGCCTAAAATTTTTAAAAGCAACTTGGCTGAGCAACAGCTAAAAAGCACATACTGTACATAAATATGATAATTGAGATGAAACAATCACATTGTCCTCAGGTCATGGAAACAAAATGAAATGCAATCTGCCTGGACCAAGCAATTAAATGCTTAGCTTCATATGAAAATATCACATTACACTATGAGTTGGTGTTCTCTAAACAGAATGATTATTGAATAATGGGAAATGTTCATCCACTAAGAAATATAACATTAACTGGTCTTTGGGCAATTGCCCTAATTTTGCATCCATGGGTATGCATATGTACTTGAACTCTATGGCCTCCATTTATGTGACAATCTAAAAATAAGTAACAACTAACAAGTACCCTAATTGGATATCCTAGCTCAACATTTTAGATTTCGAACTGAGAGTAAATCTGACATTACATCAAGAAATTTTATGGTATAGTACAGGACAGGACAGGACAAAATTTGCATTTGCAATTGTACGGCAAAATACAAGCTTTATTGGCCAATAAAATCCAATGTGCCGTTACATAAGGATGGTCACTGCAGCTGCTGGTGCAGTAAAGACCCAAAATTGCAATTTTTTTAAAGCCGGCAATCTTATTTTGACTTCAAAACACTTAATTTTCTCATTTGTAAGGATGCATACAATGCTTTGCATTGTTCTCTATCTTTTATAGCCATTTGGCCATTACTTGATTTGAACAGTAAAAAAGTTTTATATCCACAGGACAGCTTCATATAAGGTAAATCTTGTTTGAATATTGATTTAAGTTATTTCATGAAATTTCCAAAAAAGAACATTTACTGTACTCTAATTCATAATGGTATGCTACCTCAACAGAGAACCAAAGACAAAATCATTATCTGGCGATATGCTCTATGCTTCTCAGTTTGGCCCATCATATTGTCATGTCAAAGATTGTAGGGTTCAAAATCACGTCAT
>CATIWO010484766.1:0-15083 GCA_949673435.1 Macaranga tanarius
AAATATACATACTCGCACAACACACACACATATATAAATATATATAGTAAATTATCGGTTCTGGTTTCGGTTTTTCGGTTTGGAGCAGTTCGGTTCGGTCCGGTTCTCAGTTCGGAGAACTCATTATCTCCAGACCCGCCCTAATAAAAATTTTCGGGACAGTTCGGTTAGGAGAAAGTCAAACAGTCAACGAATATTTTCGGTTCTGGAGATTTTCGGTTCGGTTTTTTTGGTTTTTCGGGACAGTTCGGGTTTCTCCGCTACCCGCGCTCAACCCTAAATTCAACTACATCGTTGTATTTAAATTGACAAGTCTACAAATAAATATCAATTTGAAATGTGAAAGTTGTGAAAAAAAAATGAAAACATGTAATATCCTAGCCAAATATATAGTTTTCCCCTTAGCTTTTATATAATTTAGGGTTATATATATATATATATATATATAACTTTTATCATTTTTTACAATTTAATCACAACATTTCAATTTTGATAAAACACTGATTAAATATGCGGTGATCAAGTGCTTGTATGACAGGCGAGTCTTGACTACATTTTCCATATCAGACAATGTGTTTTCCATAAAGAAACACACCGTTTTAGTAAAATCAAAACTCATCGTTTTGGTATCTTCCTTCAAACAAATCTTCTTCCATCTTATACCTTCTTCTTCCTCTTCCTCCTAAATAGTAGTGATAGAAGCCATGATCGATTCACCTCCAAGTGCCTATGAACTTGTTTAAGAACAAAAAAACGGCCTCAATTACTGTTTGTCCATACATCATTTTTTTCAAAAATTAAAGCTTTTTTAAGGGTGTTCGTATTCTTATTCTTGGGTTTGATTTCTTTTAGGAAAAATTACAATAAAAAATCTCAACCTTTTATGGTGCTTTCAAATTTTACCCTAACATTTTTTTTCTTATAAAAGTAACCACCAACTTTTAAAAGTTTGCAAATTATACCCTCTGTCAGTTTGAATTAACATGAGGCTGATATAGCAGTTAGTTTTTGGTCTGCCTCATATTAGTGGAGCCCACAAAAGTTTAGTGTATTACTAACTGGACAATCCAGTAAATTTTCACAATTATCCTAAATCTAAACCCTAGAAATTGAATCATATCTCCTCTTTTTCAATTTTTTCTCCTTACTTGCACTTATCACATTCTTCTCCTTACTCTACCAATTCTGAAATGTCTTCAAATTTAAATCAACAATATTGTGGGTATGGAAGACCGGCTTGGATTCAATATTCATGGACAACTTGTAACCCAAGTTGAAGATTTTATTCATGTTCCTTAGATAAGGTATGATAATGCATATCTCTTATCAATTTAAAGGTTGTTGGACAAATCACAACCCTAATTGATTTACTTGTATTGATGTAGCAACCTGAGGATTGTAATTTCTTCATGTGGTATGATCCTCCTACTTGTGATTTTAGGAGGCATATGGTGGAAAGGCTATTGAATGATACTGCTAAATTTGGTAAGGAACCTGAAAGAAAGAAGCACATGCAATGAAAATGTAGTCCTTAGAAGAAAAAATAAAGATTGAAATTGCAAAAAGAAAGGCAACAGAGAAATGGCTACTTTGTTTGTTGCTTGTCTCCTCGGTATTTTTTTTTATATAAAATGGTTATTAGGATAGACTAAATATATGTTTATATGTAACTAAAGCTAGATAGAGTTTGGCTTTAACAGAGTATGCATTTTGTACTTAAAATGTGAACTGACCTATTGAATGGAATGAAAATTTAGTTTTAACAATTACCCATGTATCAATTGTATTTTGATTTCTGTTATTGTTTGTGGATTGGTTTATATATAATATTCTATTGATATTCAGGAGGATTAATGCAAGATATGTGAAATAAAAATATACCATACAGCCAAACTGAATTATTGGTATAGCTCAGTACAAGGATGACTTTTACAGTTAAATCTAAATACAGAACCATTATTATATCAAAACATATAAAAAGAAGACAATAAGACCAAATGAATCAAAATGGTTATTGATTAAATAGTAAAATAATGTAATATGTCAGATCATTGTTTCTACATAACATGTTGTTTCTATTTAAGAAAAAGTATAAAATTCTAATCCATTAAAAGTAGTTGAGTCAGTTCTTATTGCTTTTGGACATTATTTATGTCGATTTTGTTCCATAAATATTGCTAATAGAGGTAAAAGTGAGTGAAGACCTCTTATCCACAGATTGAAGCACTTGTGCATATCTCTTAGAACTAGTAGAAGATCTAAGAGAATAGCTTAGGATGATGTTTTTCCCCCTCCAATTGAGTGTTTACTGGGCATTCTTAGGTTGTTCAAACACAAGGAAAAATGTTATCAATTACTATAATACCACACATTTATAATCTTCAAGAAAAATAATTATGTCATCAATTATTATAATGACATTTGTAATCTTCAAGCAAAATAATAAATCAGGAGAGTATACCTCATGTGTTCTTGACTTCTTTGGAGGAGCTGGAACTGCCATATTAGACCTAATAGAATAGGTACTCTGGTTTTAATTGCTTCCTGACTGAGAACTAATTTCTATAGTTTTGTGTTGTTGAAGGAATTGCTCTATATAGATTAGAGTCTGCCTTGGTCTAGGGATGTATGCATCAGTAGTTAGATTATGTGATCATTGACTAGGGTTTAAAGTTGAATTCTGTACAGTCGACTAATTAAAATACATAATAAGCTAACTTTGCCACAATTACAATTAACAAATACTACTAACTATGCACCTGTAATTAAAATATACATGTGAACCTAGAGGGTGACCTCTACTAACATGCATGGTTTCAACACCCATATTTGCATTTGCTTGGGCCATATCCTATATAAATATATAGTTAGCTAAACAAATGTAATAAATATGTCAAATAAATATAAGTTATTGGAAAGAACTTACATTCTATCTAGTATTCCTCTTGTTACCTCCAACCTCGGGCTTACTACTCTTTGTATTATGTCCAGGTTGCCCATACTTCCTACATTTAATAACCATCCCTATTCTCCTTAGCTTGTATGGGTTTTGTGGCTCATTAGGTTCCCTTATCCTTTTTGTTTTAATCCTACTAGGTCGCCACTTCGGGTTTGAAGGTAGTGGGGGATCATATGGAGTTTTGGCCTATAGATTTGGACCATTGATAGGGTTAATGAGGAAAGAACAAGTCCTCAAATATGTGTCTCTATGAAAGTATGAGCTAACAAAATCTTCAGGCCTCTTTTTCATATAAAATATAGCTAACACAGTATTGGCACATGGTATGCCACAGACATCCTATTTATAGCTTGCACATGACGTGCAGCCGAAGTCAATAATATAACTCTCTTAACTACGCTGTACCTTGAACTTCATGCCTCCATTCCAGTAAGAAATCCAACTCCTAGAATTTAATTTTTCCTTCTCAAGTCTTATTTGTGCTTTTGCAGTGATAGGACCATTGTACTTCATCATTAAGTCCCTATTTCTTGGATCAATTGCATGTTGTATGTGATCAACTTTTCTAATAATGTTAAAATAGGCTTTTCTCTTAAATTCTTTATTGCTGCATTGAATGATTATGATTTATTATTTAGCAGCTTGTCATATTTGGCTCTAGGATTGAAAGCATGTGTGCACTAGAGAAATGTATCCACATTCATTAACCAGTTGTAAGTATTAACTTCTTTTTCTTTCATTTTGTTCATAATTTTAGTGAATTATGCCTCTGTTATAGCTTTTGCTGCATTCTACATCAAATCTTTGAGATCTTTGTTGTTGAATAGCTTCTTAAAATTCATATGCAGGTGTCTCCAATAAAATTTATGATTTTGCATTGGAACCATTAAAGCTGATGCAGGCATAAGACCCTAAATAAAGATAAGTTTAATTTCTTATCAAAATTAAATACAAACCTTCCAAAATTTAAGTAACAGATGAAGTTGGATTGTTACCTTTTACTGGTCACTTCTTAATGTCCATCTATATTCTCCAATAGAACTAATGTCATTGAACAAATTTTCAAAAAACCATTTCCAGCTATCTTTGCACTCAGATTCTGTAATTGCAAATGTAAGTGGGTACATTATATCATTCCCATCATATACAATGGCTGTAAGGATTTGACTTTGTGTTGGTCCAATCAAATGACATCCATCAAGTCCTATAATAGGTCTAATTCCATTTAGAAAACCGTTCTTGCAGGCATCAATGCAAAAATAGGCTCTCTTAAAAGTAGGTTGCATGGTAAGCTGTGCTCTTTCCACTAGTAATAGAGCACTACTACCTAGAATTTTATCCCTTAATTCATCATAAAATTCCCATAACCTTATATACTAATTAGCATTAATCCCACTAATTTCTTTAAAAGCCTTTTTCTTTGCCCTATAACATTTCATTAGTGAAAACACGAATAACCCAATTATTTTTCACATTCTTTGCAAATGTTTTGCACTTTATTGTTGGATTGATCCTTATGTTGTCCATGTACTTTTTAGTTAATCATTTTGCAGTAGCATTACGATTATAAAAACCTTTACTACATGTGTGCTTATCATAGTAGGTATTGACTTGAAGGGTTAAACCATTACTTATATGAGAAAGATATATTTTCCCTGTACACCCTTCATATCTAGCTTAAATCTTCTTCTCTTCACTTTTTATGAACAAAATGCATTAACCACCTCTAATAGAGTACTCCCTCACTACCTCTTTGAATTCTTCTTTGGTGCTAAACAACATGCCAATTTGGAATTTAGGATTTTCTAAATCCCTTATCTAATTGAACTCTAGAAAATTGACACCTACATCTTCAGGATCATCATTTTTATGTTCATTTTCAAAAGTTTCTTTCTCCAAGAACTCCTTCTCATAATCATTGTCTTCAGTTCTGCCACATATATTTGCTGCACTAGTTCTGTTCTCATATACAACCATTTTTTTCTTACCTTTTGCTCCATATGTTTTTTTTCTGCCTACCCCATTTATAACTTCATCAACATTGGCAGTACCAGTAGCAACAACATCAGGTTGATCCCTACAAAGAGCAACAACAACATCAGATTGATCCCCATAAGGATCACAGTCTGTTGTAGCAGTAGCTTCCTCAGTTTCAGGTGCATTTTTAGCTTCCTCATTCTTATCTTTAGCAGGTACATTAATATGAGGCCTATTTTCATCAACATCAAGCCCATCATCTGCATGGACATCATCATCAATAGTAGGCATATTTTCTGCTTTTTTGTTATCATCAAACAATGATCACGAACTTCTTCTTCACTAGGAATATTGTCATCATCATCTTGATCTTCATTACCATCAACCTCTATATCTTGCTTTTTAATCCCATTAATTTCATCATTATAACCATTAGCCTTCTCAACTCATTTCCCATTTCCATCAATTTCAGGTTCATTTACAATTGCATCAAGTCCTTCTAACATCAAAACAAGCTCTGGGACATCAACAACTGCAGTTTTTCTTTCCAAGAATGAAGTACATAAAGCTCGATATTATCTAATTCACCTAAAGACCCAACCATTACATTATTATCTATATCACTAGTAATTTTTCTCAAACCCTTACATAAATTCATACCAAGCACTCTATAATAAAAGCTTTTATAATCACATTGGCATGATCTTTTAAGTAAGTCTTTATATTTAAAAAGGGATAGCTTATTAATATCATTGTTGTCGAAAATCTCAACTCGACCACCAATATAGTCACTCCATGGGTCTCCTATAAAATATCCACTATGATGTAGAATGATAGTAATATACCTAGTTTCCATCTCAAAAACCTTAAAGCAAAAAAAAAAGATAACAATATTTTAATACAAAAATCCTAATTTAATAACTACAACGACAAAATAGATGATGAAAGTAATACCATTACAACATGGAGATAAGTAGGGGACTATTACAATATATAAATATACTACAACTACTTAATATCTAAAGAAGTAATAACATAGCTAAATATATATTTTTTTCAATCAATTGAAACTACCCACCCGCTATACAAGATTTGTTTCTTCGATCTTCAGTTCAAACAAGATTGCTAAGACTTCAATTTTCTCATCAGATAGTTACCGAAAATGGTTATACAAGGATTGGATTAGTTTCATAGTTTGTAACGTTCACAATAGCAAAAAAAATGCTATTTTAAGGGTTCTAATTTCAAATATTAGTGGATTATCTAGTCAGCAATACACTAAACTTTTGTAGGTTCCACTAATCTGAGGCAGACCAAAAACTGCCACATCAGCCTGCTATTAATTCAAACTGACGGAAGATATAATTTATAAACTTTTTAAAAGTTGGTGGTTACTTTTACAAGTAGAAAAATGTTAGGGTTAAATTTGAAAGGACCATAAAAGATTGGAATTTTTTTTACGTAATTTTCTCTTTCCTTTATATTCTATTCTTTTTTTTTTTGTGGAGTGGATATTATTGGAGGTATTTATAGGAAAAATTATGCATGCACTTGCTGATTTTTAATTTAGTTACTGGAAGGACTAAAGACTTTAATTATGATTTAATTGGGGTTTCTCAAAAAGTTATTGGGTTTTAAATCACGTATCAAAATTGTGCAATTTGTTGTTGTTATAGATTGTTCACTACTTTTAATTAAAAAAATGGAAGAAGTGAGAATAGTTACCGGAAGAAGTGATAAATGATCGGAGACAAATGGTGGTAATGGTGGTGGAGATATTTCATGGCCTGTCTCTTCTTGTGCTTTAACAATTTTTCATAATTGGTTTCTTATTTACTGGAGGACTAGAGGTTTTGAAAGGAAGAGTTATGGAGTTGATTTTAAATTTTGAAAGAGTTCATGATGTTTGCCAATGAAATTTATATGCCAGTCTTCATTTATTGGTCAACCTTTTTTCTTTTCTAGTGCAAAATCCTTATCTAACTTGTGTTATAAGCAATTTTCTATAATAGAAGTGAAGGTTTTTTCGAAAGAATTATTAATAACCACCTCATAATTTATCCAAAGTTACAAACTTTTGTGATGGTAGACCACTTTGTATTTCAACTTTTTATCACACTCACTTCGCTAGCTATGGAGCAGGCATGACTAGCTGGCCATACTAATGCTGAGGAGAATAATATGATAATGCAAATACTTATACTGTTATTAACTTCAGAATAAGTTTAAAGATCTACTACAATCATATATATTAAAATCTCTTTAGTACATCCTCAAATTTTCATATATACAGTCCACCCATTATTATCAAGACAAACTTAGAGGTAAACCAAAAAGACCATAGACAGAGTTGATTGGCGCAACCTCTTCTAGATACTAGATGGACACTCAAAATATGTCTTACGAGCTACTACTGCTGAAACTCCACCGAATCTGAAAATATTTAAAATAAGAGTGGTGAGTACAAAAATACTCAGTGAATGGATAATTAAAATAAGTGGGAACATTAGTTGCTTTTTGGGATAGCTATATAAATATATATATATATATATAAATTACTTTGAAAAATATTAATAAACTGCTGAAATAATACTTATGATTAATAATAATCTAAATTTTGCTAGTAACTGAAGTACTGTATATTTGTAGCTATACAATTGCTATAAAAAATGAATATCCATGATCATTTTAATCCATACATTCATTAAATGTATAACCAAAAGATTATGCTAGATTGCTAACACGTTGGGTACAATGATGATGCTGGCAGCCTGAGTGTATATATATATATATAATGCTGGTCATACGCATGCGAAAAGCTACCCCCCAAGGGCTAACCACCTGATTGTATGCCCCTAAGGCTATATGTACAACCAAGCGCAGTCTCTAAGATAGTTGTTAAGTAATATTGCTTATATATTAATATATAATTAGTTCAGATAAGATATCAGTTATTATCGTATAATTTAAAAGATACATATCACGAGTGTATAGATTTGCTTATAAATTATTTGCATTTATCAAACTGCTAAGAAAATATAATTGCTAAATCATAAAGCTGATACTAGTATACTACTGAAATATAATCATTTTATAAAAAATACATTAAACATATCTTTACTTTAAATTGCTTTTGCAATATCTATAATAATTATATGCCATATGTTCCCAATTTCTGATATAAAGGCTAAGTAACTTGTAAAATCATATTTGCAAGCTGATGGTCGATAAATGACTATTTATAAGGAAACATCCTTTAATAAATCATAGAAAACAATTTAATATCTTTACATACATAAATATATATGTACTTAGTTTCAAAACTAATTTTATATAGATATATAACCACTCACCTGGCTTGTTGAAGCAAAAGGCTACCTATCCAATTATGACTTAGGCTCTACAGCTAAAACCAAATTTGTTCCTAACATCTAAAAGTAAAAGTATAAGAACACAAGCTAAACATCTAAATTCTACTCAATCTAATTGATCTACGTCCAAAAGATATGGTATAGGACCTAAAAAATGGTCCGATATTGCTTTAGTTAGAGTTTTAGGGCTTAAAAAGCCCACTGAGGTGCCTCCCCAGTGCACTCAGGTGCCTTCTCAGTGCACTGAGGCACCTCCTCAGTACTGAAGTGCCACCTCAGTGCTAAGGCACCTCCTAAGTACTGAGGTGCCTCCTCAGTGCTGAGGCGCCTCCTCAGTACTGAGGCATCGCCTGATCAACTGAGAAACGTAGAAACAGCTTCGTTTTCGGCTAAAAAATGAAAAATCAATCCCAAACAATATTCTAAACATCATAGGGGTCTGTTTTAGCATAAAAAAAGCTTTTATCTTCACAAAACAATCAAAACTTTAAATTCTATCCAAATTTAAGAATTTAGAAATAAAACAAAACTAAATTCATTTACTTCAAATGCTTGAATCCACTGTAATCTTGATATTGGAAGATAAATTAGATTAGATGGTGAGTAATTAAAAAGAAAAAAAGAAGGAAAATAAGAAATAAAGAAAAGAAATGGTAATAAGAAAATGGAGAAAAGGTTGGCGGCGGAAAGAAGAAGAAGATGTTGTTTTTTGATAAATATCCATTTAGACCCTTATAATATTCTTTAGGCACAAAATAACCCTCAAAACTTATTTCTAATGCTATCTAGTCCATAAATCTTTCTATAACCCAGTTAATCTCCAGGGTAGAATATTATAATTCTCCCCCTCTGAAGAAATTTCATCCTTAAAATTTGCATACCTATGAGAAAAATAAACGAGGATACTAAATTCGCATATCTTCTTCTCTCTCCCATGTTGCTTCATCCTTAGAATGATTATTCCATAAGATCTTAACTAATAGAATCACTTTATTCCTCAAAACCTTCTCTTCTCTAGCTAAGATTTCTATGGGCTCTTATTCATAAGTCAAATCTTCCTATAATTCAATCGGCTGCGGCTTCAGTTTATGGGAGGGATCACTTTTATACCTTTTCAACGTGGATATATAAAAAACATTATACACCTAAGATAACTCTGGAGGCAAAGCTACCTGATACGCTATAGGTCCAATTCTTTCAACTACCTCGTATGGTCTGATAGAATGAGGACTTAACTTCCCGCGCTTCCCGAATTGGACTATTCCTTTCTATGGAGATATCTTCAGAAATACTTTATTGCCTACATTAAACTCAATATCCTTTCTTTTCAAGTCAGCATAACTCTTCTGCCTGTTTTGAGCTGCTTTCAATCTACTGTGGATTAATTCAATCTTGTCTGTGGTTAACTGTATAATTTCTGGTCCCACAAGTTTTCTTTCCCCTGCCTCATTCTAACATACTAAAGTTCTACACTTCCTTCCATATAATGCTTTATAAGGTGCCATGCCAAATCTAGCATGTTGACTATTGTTGTATGAAAATTCTATTAACGGCAAGTGCTTATCCCAACTTCTTTTGAATTCTATCACACATGCCTTTAACATATCCTCTAAGGATTGGATAGTTTTTTTCGATTGGCCATCAGTTTTTGGGTGAAAAGAAGTACTAAACATTAACTTTGTACCTATAGCTTGATGTAAACTAGGCCAAAATCTAAATATAAACCTGGGATCTCTATCCGATATAATAGAGATTAGTGCACCATGAAGTCTTACAATCTTATTCACATACACTTGTGCCAACTTATCCAAGGAATAATCCACTTTGACTGGTAAAAAGTGAGTTGATTTAGTGAGCCTGTCCATTATAACCCATATTGCATCATGTTCTTGTTGTGTATGAGGTAATCCCATTACAAAATCCATGGTAATATGCTCCCATTTCCACTTTGGAATAAGAAGTGGTTGTAAAAGACCTGATGGACATTAATGTTCAACTTTCACTTGCTGACAAACTAAACATCTTGCTACATAGTCTGCTATATCTCTTTTCATACCCTACCACCAATAGTTTTCTTTAAGTGTACGATACATCTTGGTACTATCTGGATGCATTGAGTATGCAGAATAATATGCCTCCTCTATAATCTCCCACCTCAAATCTTCTACATTTGGAACATAAATTCTTTCTCTAAACATTAAAGTTCCATCCTCTCTAAGATAAAAATCAGTTCGTGACCTACTTTCTACCTCTTCAATAACTTTATATAAATGAACATCTTAAGTTTGAGCTTTTTTAACTCTTTCTACTAGAACGGGTCTAACCTTAAGAGTTGCCAACAATGTTCCTTAGTTATCTAACTTCATATCCATATCAATAGCTTGAAGTTCCATAAATAAAGAAAATTGCACTGACTTCATATGAGTTAAGTTACCATAGGATTTCCGACTAAGAGCGTCTGCCACAACATTTGCTTTGCTAGGATGATATTTGATTATATAGTCATTATCCTTTAATAACTCAATCCATCGTCTTTGCCTCAAATTAAACTCCTTTTGACTAAGAAGGTATTTAAGAGAATTTTGATTTATAAAAATTTGACACATCTCTCCATATAGATAATGCCTCTACGTCTTACGAGCAAACACTACAGCTGCTTATTCTAAGTCATGGGTAGGATAGTTTAACTCATACGACCTCAGTTGTCTGGAAGCATACGCTATAACCTTTCCATGTTTTATGAAAACACAACCCAATCCTTTCTTAGAAGCATCACTATATATCACAAATTCACCATTACTAGTAGGGAGAGTTAATACTGGGGCAGAAGTTCAACATGCCTTAAGTTTCTGAAAACTCCCTTGACATTCTTCTGTCCATATAAACTTCACATTTTTCCTTCACAATTTTGTTAATGGAGATGCTATAATTGAGAAATCTTGAACAAATCGGTGATAGTAACCAGCTAAACCTAAGAAACTCCTCACCTCTATGGAATTAGTTGGTTGTTCCCATTTAACTATTGCCTCAACTTTTTTAGGGTCTATATAAATGCCTTCTACTGATATAACATGCCCTAAGAAATCAATCTGATCCAGCTAAAACTCACATTTACTCAATTTAGCAAATAGTTAATTACTTCTCAAAGTTTGTGAAACTGTCCTCAAATATTCTTCATGATCCTCCTTACTTTGAGAATATACCAATATATCATCTATGAATACAATCATAAATCTATCTAGGTATTTCCGAAACACTCTATTCATGAGATCCATAAAGGCAGCTGGTGCATTAGTTAACCTAAACGGCATAATAAAAAACTTATAATGTCCATAACGTGTCCTAAAAGTCATCTTAGGTACATCTATCTCTTTGATTTTCAGTTGATAATACCCAGACCTTAAGTCAATCTTTGAGAAAACCTTAGCTCTTTATAATTGATCAAAAATATCATCAATACGAGGTAATGGATACTTATTATGCATTATAACCTTGTTCAATTGTCGATAATCTATACATAGCCTCATGGAACCATCATTTTTTTTTAACAAACAACACGGATGCTCCCCATGGTGATACACTAGGTCTAATGAAACCCTTATCTAATAGCTCTTGTAATTGGATTTTCAATTCCTTTAACTCTACTTGAGCCATTCTATAAGGTACTTGAGAAATAGAAGCTGTACCCGGAATCACATCGATAGAGAATTCAATCTCTCTATTTAGGGATAAACCTAGGAGATCTTCTGGAAAAACATCTCCGAATTCACATACTATTGGAATGTCTTCTAATTTTGGCCCTTCAAACTTAGTGTCAACCACATAAGCAAGATATGCTTGACAACCCTTCCTTAACATTTTCCTCGCATTTATGGTGGATATCAAATGAGAGGGAAGAGCATGTCGTAGCCCTTAAAAAGAAAATTTTATTTCCCCAGGATGATTAAACTCTACCATTTTCTTAAAATAATCCATTGTAGCATAGTGGTGAGATAGCCAATCTATGCCTAATATTGCATCTAAACCTTGAAGTAGTCGGGAAATTAAATTTGCTAAGACCTCATGCTCACCTATCTTAACTACACAATCCTTATACACTTTCTCACAAGCCTTAGATTTTCCAAAAAAATTACTAATAATCATCATAGCGTCTAAGGAACTAGGCTTAAAATTAGCAGGCAAAGCAAAAGAGTGAGACACAAAAGAATATATAGCTCTTGGGTCAAATAACACATAAGCATCTCAATCAAAGATAGTTAACATACCCATAATAACTTTTAGAGATGCTAATGCTTCATCTTGTGTCATTGTAAAAACTCTAGCTTGAGTCAAAGGTCGATTTAGTTAGGCACTCTGTCCTTACTTAGATGTTGAAGCAACAACACCATCTCTGTCCATACTAGGGCTAGAATTAGTGGTAACCTATATACTTGGTGGAAAATGCCTACTACCACTCTATTTCCTAGGGGCAACAGTCCATTGCCCTGAACCACCAGATTGCACTAGCAAAGGACAATCTCTTTTTATGTGGCTAATTTCTCTAAACTCATAATAACCCAACGACCTCTTTTTACATTCTCCTTCATAAAACTTGCCACAATTTGGACATTAAGGGTATGTAAGTCTTCTCTGGTTATTTTATGGCACATCTCTCTAAGCTTGCCTTTGGGTATTGGCAGAACTACTAACTGGCTGCCTTATAGAACTCTGACTCATTTAAGGCTGATTTGCTTGTTGCCCATAACTCATATGTGAACCTTGGGCAATGCCACTATAACCTGGTCTAGGTGGTAACGTGTTAACTCCTCTATTGGCTGATCTATCTCTAAAACTCTGAGAGGAACTAGGAATAAATCTTTTATTCTTCTACTCTTGCTCTATCTCTTCTTTTCTTGCCTTCTCAAAAGCAAGTGTATTCTGAACTAGTTCCCAAAAATTATTCCCTTCATAACACGCTATTCCAGTTTTCATGTAAGCTTTTAGTCCACTCCTGAACCTATCACACTTAATTTTCTCCAAAGGCATAATTTCAGAAATAAAGCGATATAGATCCTCAAATTGATCTGCATATTCTTTAACTGATAGACTACTTTATGTCAACTTAAAGAATGCCTCCTGCTTACTTTTCTTATAACTACCCGTCAAATACTCCTTATGGAACTCCGTAAAGAATACATTCCATGTCAACCCCTCACCATAAAGACGGTGAACTTTAAACAACCAATTATTTGCTAATCCTTTCACAAATCCATGCACATTCTGGACCTTCTCAATATCTGTCAATCCTAGGATTAGATTAGCTTTCTCTAGCTTCTTCAACCACTCATTTGCTAGTTCACCATTTATAGACCCCTCAAAATCATATGCACCTAATCTGCATGCACGATCTACAGTCATCCAGGGATCACGATACTGCTCATGAGAAGTCATAGCTGCTAAAAAAGCTTGGGTCATAAGAGCTCCCATACCAGCATCAGCCTAAAAAGGAGGTATTGGCTGCGCTGGTTGCAGATTAGGTGGAACTGGTAGTGGACGAGCTAGAGGTGCAGGAACAGGTTGTAGAGGTAGAGCAACTGGATATGCTTCTGATGCAATATTACCAGAGGTAGAATCCATATGTTCCTCTCCACTGAATGACTCAGCATCCATCCCTTCAGGATGATTTGGAAGATTCCTATAAGGTTGGCCAATATCATCAATTCTAGCGACGCAACCACGATTTCCACGGCCTCTACCACCTCTAAGTCTTAGCAGCATTGTTATATAAAAACGTAATAGAAATAAAGTCTTAGACTGAACAATTCAATTTTAAAGATAGAACACTAGGTAATTTGCTAAACCTATACAAACTGCTAAACCTAGGCTCTAATACTAATTACGTTATCACACCGACTCCGCTAGCTATGGAGCAGGCATCACTAGCTGGTCATACTAATGCTGAGGAGAATAATATGTTAATGCAAATACTTATACTGTTATTAACTTTAAAACAAGTTTAGAGATCTACTACAATCATACATATTAAAATCTCTTTAATACATCCTCAAGTTTTCATATATACAATCCACCCATTATTATCAAGACAAACTTAGAGGTAAACCCAAAAGACTATAGACAGAGTTGATTGGCGCAACCTCTTCTAGACACCAGGTGGACACCCAAAATAGGTCCTACGAGCTACTACTGCTGAAACTCTACTGAATCTGAAAAAATTTAAAATAAGAGTGGTGAGTACATAAATACTGAGTGAGTGGATAGTTAAAATAAGTGGGAACATTAGCTACTTTTTGTGATAGCTATGTAAATATATATATATATATATATATATATATATTACTTTGATAAATATTAATAAACTGCTGAAATAATACTTATGATTAATAATAATCTAAATTTTGCTAGTAACTGAAGTACTGTATAATTGCAGCTATACAGTTGCTATAAAAAATGAACATTCATGATTATTTTAATCCATACACTCATTAAATGTGTAACTAAAAGATTATGCTAGATTACTAACACATTGGGCGCAATGATGACATTGGTAGCCCAAGTGCGTGTGTGTGTGTGTGTGTGTCTATATATATATATATATATATATATATATATATATATATATATATATATATATATATATAATCATACGCATGCGTAGAGCTACCCCCCAAGGACTAACCACCCGATTGTACGCCCCCAAGGCTATATGTACAACCAAGCGTTGTCCCTAATATAGTTTTTAAGTAATATTACTTATATATTAAAATATAGTAAGTTGA
>CATIWO010484910.1:0-15185 GCA_949673435.1 Macaranga tanarius
CTTTTCACTATTTTCAATTAATTCACATAAATGTGTATAACTCACATTTCAACAAACACGCATTGCCTCACAATATATATATATATATATATATATATATATATATATATATATATATACATCAAATCATTTCTCACCTCATTCAATCAATCAATTCAATTCAATACAACATTCTCACGACATATATATATATATATATATATATATTAATATTATGTATACCACATCACCTACTCATCAAATCATTCAATTCATATACATATCACATGACTTGAATGATGATGAGAATTTCTCATCATCATTCAATCAAACCATATAGGCATGCACAATTCACCTTCAATAATCCATATGTCAATAGCCATATTTAATGACAATTCATCATTCTCAATATATATACATATATATATATATTATTCCATACCACATCACACAAGTGACTTAAATCATTCATAGTAATATAGTTCTTATATTCAAGAGATTATATATATATATATATATATATAATATTAGTAATAACTTACTCAAGAGGGCTTCAACTCCTTCAAAAGCAAGCTCCCCTAGTGAGTAGTGCCTCCAACATCCTTATTCATGCCTACACATAATTCATACATCAATACACATAGCAAGCATAACTCTTGCATCCAACTCAACAAAATTTCACTAAGTGTAACTCTAAAGTCTAGGTTCAATAAATCTAAATAATTCACACACAGCTCTAAAAGTTATGAAAATATTACTAAAATGATACATGTGAGTCTAATTCAAATTTCAATTAGAATTACTCAATTTGGATATGTGTGAAATTAATTATGGATTTTTGAGTAAACTCAGGTATAACAGAAAAACAGAGTAACAGCTTAAAGTATGAAAATGTCCAGCTGTTTTAGACACCCTAAATAGCAGAATTTGATTTTTCTTAAAACATAAAAATTGTAGAAGATACTCTGAAGTTTCTAGAACGTTAAACCATGCTCAAATAAGATGTCTACAACTCAAGTTATGCTCAAAATAAGAAGACTGATGCATACTGGAAACAGAACACGAATTTTGTAACATCAACAACTTAACTTAAATAACCAAAAATAAATATAAGCTTATCAAAAATAATAATCCAAATACTTTTAGATCTTATTTAGCTCCCCAAATAATTTTTGGATGTCTAGAGAATGATCAATTTTTCCTAAAATCTCTCAAACTCACTCTTCTCCTCTTCCTCTCTACAATTTTCTCTACACCCTTCCTATACTCACTAACACATATACACACACACACACTCTCACACACTTCACCAATCATAATATACCATTTACCCCACCAAAAGTCTTTCTCATAATTACTAATCCTTATAATATCTTAATAATAATAATAATAATAATAATAATATAACTAATATCAACAATAATAATAAGGATAATTATCAATAATTATTTCTATAAAAAATAATAATAACTATCACACATCTCTACACACTCCCTTACTAAAATTGAATTATTATCCCAAAATCTACAACTTTTTATTTAGACAATTAACTCCACAACTTAACTTACAATTATATCCTTCTCTATCAAAAATGCACATGTCGGCTTATATGCAATCCAAAACTCTACTAAATATATCACAAGAATATAATGCATGAACAGTGTATATAAGAATGCATGTATTATAATTCTCCCCTCCTTATAAAAATTTCACCCTCGAAATTTGATAATTCATATATTACATATAGTATTTTAAACACAATTCCTCTTAGCTTCATTACATAAACTCTTGCCCCTTTTATTTTCCTTGCATTCTTGCAAAACATGCTGGATGGAGAAACTCTTTGTATTTCATAATGTATAAAATTATGGCCCTAACTATTCTGTAACAACATATTTCAATATCCCGATATTATATTCCATCCTTCCCTATTTCTATTTCCATTTCGTGAATAGCCAAAATTTTCTTGTAGGATTTGATATTCCACTCCCATATCATAATCTTCTGGTAGCTTCTCTTTAGTGATAGCCACTACTAAGAAATTTTTTATCAACATTACTCACTGAACACTTCTAAAGAATAATGTACTTCAACCCTTGATTCTTCACGAGCATCAAATTTAATTTTCTTCATATTCATTATCTTTAATTCTTATTAAAACATGAACAATAATAACAAGCTTGAATCATAAATCGAGTATTTCTTCTCATGAGATCAAACTATACAATATACTATTTATTACATCCTATCGTACGGTCACATATATTTCTTTTTTTACCTTGAATCCCTGGTAGAACCTATTATCCTCCACTCTCGATTGATACAATAAGAGCAGCAGTATATGCTTCTTTTAGCTTTCCTAAAACTTCGTTAACAAGCTCTAGTTCATTTTTTTCATAATTATGTACCAAAAAAAATATTTGCTGCCATTCCATTCCCATTTTTGTTGAATTTAACACACTATTGTCACAAAATTGTTCAAAATATTTCTCATGTTCTTTTATGCTTGATAAATGAATGAAATATTGTATATAAGGACAATCACAAGTGATACAAATACTGTCAAAAAATTTTATTCATTAAGGCCATAACCGCAACTGGTGTACCAATCAATCCATTTCTAGCATTGAATTCTATGTCAAAAATAAAATATTCAATCACTTGAAATTGCCAAAATCTTGGTCTCAAGTTCGTCTTCAAAAGCACTATAACATCTCTCAACTAATCAAACACCCCTTTCATTTTTCAATCACGAAAAATCATTCTTCATTGACATACTATTTAATTACCTGCATCTTTTCCTCTCATAGGTTGAATCGATGCCCCGTATGATGAATTTTTCAGTCTGACAGCCTGCCTTTTTCAATTCTTTGAGTTCCATTAATATGTAAAAAAATCAATTTTGATGTAGCCTTTCGAAATAATTCTATTTCAATTATGCTCTTCAATACAGTAGTAATTTCGGTATTTCTTCTCAACATTTTAGAAAATTCTCTAATTATAAGTACAGTCATTATCCTCTATCTAATCTTCATCGATTCCTCAATATTAAATAAATAGTTTTCATGCTCAATTGAAATCATATGAAAAACAATCAGTGTTAAAACCAAATAATCTTGCACAGTTTTCATTCACCCATCATCAACATGTACCCACATACTATCATCTTCTTTGTTAGGCTAAGATAACACATCCCTATAGTAGATGACTCACTATATCAAATTGCCTTTCTTCAATTCTTTAACTTTATTAATATTATTCTGTAAGGTGCAATCAACTCTAAATACCACCCTTGAAATAATATAGATTCAAAGTCAGCTTCTAAGAATAATCTCATACTTCTCTTCAGTCATCAATTACTCGATCTCCCATTACCCTTGAATTGGCTTTTGTTGAATCTCAATATTATCTAAATAATCTTCGTACCCATCTTCAATCATGGTGATACAATTACAACTGAAATCAACTAATATATACAATCCCTCTTGTAATTATTGTCTCTTTCTCTATCTTAAAAATATTTATATCTACCTTCTTCACATGCCAAATTGTCATTCGTTTCATACCCAATCTGTTCTTGAAATACTGCTAATCTTCTTCCCAATTCCATATTTATTGAAGTCTACCTATCAATCACACCGTCTTACTATTTAAAATAAAATTGCCTCGCTAAATTCATTGTCACAACATTCCGGCAGACATTGAAATGCATATACCATGTTCTTATTAATACAAGCATGTCATGTATACGCAATGCATACTCATATAAATAGTCATGAAAATTCAAAGTTGAACGGTATCAGCTCCCCTTTCTTACTATCTCCTTCAACCTCTGCCCAAATTAACACTGACTTAACACTTTTCTTCATTGTACCACTTCATTCACTTAGCTGAGATCTTTCAATGAAGAAATACCCAGCTTACTTCGATAATAGCATCCAATAATTCTGCCCCAACTGTTACACAGTAAAGCTGATGTACTGTTTATAATTTATCAGTGTCCTTTTCAACTACTAAGTCTTCCAAATTCTCCATTACATGTTTCTCTCCTTGATTGACTAATCTGCCTTACTTCACGATTTTTTTGGAATCAGACCTTTTTAAGATTGAATTACCACTGATTTAAGTTGAATTAACAAGTCTACTAGTAGTTTTTCTTCTTTTTGGCTTCTAGAATTTCCTCTTCTTTTATAGTTTCTTATTCACATAATACAATTTTCATTGTATCTTCATAAGTTAGTGGTTTGCTTACCATTCTCTCTCTGATCTCTAAATTGATTCCTTTCTTAAGTCTTCTTTGCTTTATCACCACAGTTGTTATCTCTTCAAAACATACTTTGACAATTTCCCAACTACGCCTCATAATCAACCACAAATAAATCATTTGGCTTCAAATTTAAGAATTCAATCTTCTTTCTGTTTACATATGCCTCTAAAATATCTCTGTGTGAATGTTTTCAGAAAGTCTATTCAAGTCATAATTATCGATACATTTTCATTTCCTAGTATTGTCTTCCACCAGCCTATAACATCTTGCTCTATTTCCTTTTTCATAGTCCTCATCATTAAATCATATCTCTGATAAATAAAAGTATGCAACTTATGGAGAGGGAGATTGTAAATGAAAAATAAATAATTACTCAAACTCATGTAATGCATTCATAAGCACTTACCTATGTACAAATTCAAACAACTCTTCCGGGCCAATATGAGGTGCTTGGTGCTCTTCCATCCAGAGATATATAACGCACATCATTATATGTCATCTTTGACTTATGCATGATATGATATGAATGTAATATATACTCATGTCCCGAGGGAATCCATTCCCTGCTCTGATACCACTAAATATGAAACCTACAACACGTGGCCTCAAACCCATCGCAATACGTGTTCTTATTAGAAAGATAACAAAATTCTTTCAAGAACACAAGTACATGCCATGCACCTTCATACTCATCATACAAACCACATAAGTATGCAATCCACAACAACATCAAATTCAACCACAAAACATAACTTATACGAACATAGCTTAAAACCAATGGAGTATAAACTTTATAACCATATATAAAAGCCAAGTTGAAAAATTCATGTGCAAACCATTAAAAACTCTTTATTTATGAGTCTAGTTTTATTTTCAACTTGAATCACATAAGTATATAATTAGTTATGAGATTTTGAACAATTAAAGGTCATACATGGCACATTACAAATTAGTGTGAGTAATAAAATGTCCGGCCATACTTGACCATTATAAAGGTGGATTTTGAAAATTCTTAAAACATAAAGATTGTAAAGGACTCTTTAAGGTTTTCGTAGCATTAAACCACGCCTCATTTGGACATCTGTAGCTCAAGTTATGGTTAAAATAGCATAACTCTACCTTAAACTGCGCAATGGCCATGCCTGAGGCTTGATTTTCACCTCTGGCATACATGGGCGTGCACATGGGCGTGCCTGATTGGGTGTTTTTCACATGGGCGCGCGTAAGGGTGTGCAGAAACACTACCTGACTGACCATGTCATACTCTTTTGACCATAACTTTCTTTACAAAACTCTAATTTGAGTGATTCAAAAAGCTATAGAAAGTTAACTCAAAGAGCTACAATTTTTATGAAGACACCTGGGATGAATTCATTTATATAAATTGACTAAAATGCCCTTAAAATAGGTTCTGATGTTAAAACCCATGACTTAAACTCAAATCAAGCTACAACAACACATTCTAAACATACTAATCTACACCAAACATCTAAAACATCACAATAAGATATATATACGTTCAACCATATTCAAAATCTTAAACAACCAACACTTTTATATATACAACTCCATAATCCATACTTATATGTATACATAACATAGTGCATGCTTATCACACACATATATAAGCACCAACCACTCTATCAAATAATATACATATATTTAAAACAATCACAATATCCGCAAGAATTTCTCAATTCATGTATAGATATATAAATATCACAAGACATTATTCCAGTGCACATCACCTAGTGCAATTTCAACATTTACATTACATAACCATATATATATATATATATATATATATATATATATATATATCTCATAATTCTTATACACAAACTTCACCATCTCAAACTCATATGCACACTCAAAGTACATTTCCAACATATCATTATATATAGCTCAATGCGCAACACATTAATACAAAATGCATGAGGTGCATGCTAATAAATGGATGGAGGATGATATCACCAAGCACACCTCGAGCCTTCAGAAGTCACAAGCTAATCAAGCTCCAAGGTCTTACTAACTATCTCCTGAAAAATAGTTGCAAATGGGTGAGCTTGCGACTCAATAAGCAATTACTAATATAACAATATATATATATCATTTCTCAAGAACTAATTAAGTGATATATATATATATAGATATAACAAGTCCTTACTTGTTCAAGTTACACAAATAATCATGCTTTCCATCTCAACAAAACAACAGTTACTTAATATTTATATTCTTGACTTACACCCATTTCATAAAACATATATATATCATATACTCATGGTATATAAATTCTAACCCATATATAACATATTGCTCATATATAACACTTCCTATAAATATCACAGCATATACCAAAATGCACACCACATCTCCATTAGATGAACATGCATATCTCATTTTATGATTCTAAAATACAAAAATTCATAATCACTACCATGTAGAATAACAATCATATACATCACATGGAAACAGTACTCATTTAAAATATAACTCATTCATTAATGACACAACATAATTTGGTTTCCGGATATATCATCCCATCATATATCAAATTCACATTTAATATAAGATAAACAAGCATAATGCATCAATGTATGATTATGCTTTCTCACTTCTACTTTCTTTTCTTTTCATATATTCGTGGCCATTCCTGAGATTCTCTACCCCTTTCAATCTCAGATTTCACACGTATGCGCATATATATATCATTATCACATGAATGGCCACATCTGAGACTCTCTACCCCTTTCAGTCCCAGATCGTGGAGCTTAAACTCCACACACATTTTCTCCTCTCATTATGCAATGTTATGCAATATGCATGTTTTTCAATCATTCATATTCAACCATAGCACTTCAAGTGGCTTACCCCTCACAAGTGCCAATATTCACAATATACAACTCACATTTCAACAACCACATTTTACTTCATGCTTAATTCACTTTTCACCATTTTCAATTAATTTACATAAATGTGTATAACTCACATTTCAACAAACAAGCATTGCCTTACAATATATATATATATATATATATATATATACATCACATCATTTCTCACCTCATTCAATCAAATCATTCAATTCATATACATATCACATGACTTGAATGATGATGAGAATTTCTTATCATCATTCAATCAAACCATATAGGCATGCACAATTCACCTTCAATAATCCACATGTCAATAGTCATATTTAATCACAGTTCATCATTCTCAATATATATACATACATATATATATATATATATTATTCCATACCACATCACACAAGTGACTTAATTCATTCATAGTAATATAGTTCTTATATTCAAGAGATTTAATATATATATATTAGTAATCACTAACTCAAGAGGGCTTCAACTCCTTCAAAAGCAAACTCTCCTAGTGAATAGTGCCTCTAATATCCTTATTCATGCCTACTTATAATTCATACATCAATACACATAGCAAGCATAACTCTTGCATCCAACTCAATAAAATTCCACTAAGTGCAACTCCAAAGTCTAAGTTCGATAAATCTAAATAATTCACACACAGCTCTAAAAATTATAAAAATATTATTAAAGCTAGATATATGAGTCTAATTCAAATTTTAACTAGAATTACTCAATTTGGACATGTGTAAAATTAATTATAGATTTTTGAGTAAACTGGGGTATAACGGGAAAACAGAGTGACAGCTTGGAGTATGAAAATGTCCAGCCATTCCAAATATTTTAAACAGCATAATTTTATTTTCCTTAAAACATAAAAATTGTAGAGAACACTCTGAGGTTTCTAGAACATTAAACCATGCTCAAATCAGAGGTCTATAACTCAAGTTATGCTCAAAATAAGAAGACTGATATATGCTGGAAACAGAACACGAATTTTGCAACATCAACAACTTAACTTAAATAACCAAAAATAAATATAAACTTACCAAAAATGATACTCCAAACACTTTTAGATCTTATTTAGCTCCCCAAATAATTTTTGTATGTGTAGAGAATGATCAAGTTTTCCCAAAATCTCTCAAGCTCACTCTTCTCCTCTTCCTCTCTACAATTTTCTCTACACCCTTCCTACACTCACTAACACATACACACACACACACTCTCTCTCTCTCACACACTTCACCAATTAAAATATACTATTTGCCCCACCAAAAGTCTTTCTCATAATTACTAATCGTTATAATATCTTAATAATAATATAACTAATATCAACAATAATAATAAGGATAATTATCAACAATTATTTCTATATAAAATAATAATAATTATCACCCATCTCTACACACACCCTTATTAAAATTGAATTATTACCCCAAAATCCACAACTTTCTATTTAGACAATTAACTCTAAAACTTAACTTACAATTATACCCTTCTCTATCAAAAATGCACATGTCGGCTTATATGCAATCCAAAGCTCTACTAAATATATTACAAGAATATAATGTATGAACAGTGCATATAAGAATGCGGGTATTACACATGCGAGGCCAGTAAACTTCTTTATTGTTAACAGACACAGCAGCCTTCAGGAATGAATCCAGGATGATCCCATCTCCAGAAACATGCGCGAAAGAAGATTAAGGAGGAATGTTGAATAACCGGGTCATTTGTTATTGCACGGCTTTTGAATCTGGGTTGCTAAATTGCGGAACTGCAATTTGCTTAGATGAATCATCTACGGAACTACAAAATTTAGGTAAATTTATTTATAGTAGCATCTGCATCTGCATTTTATTTATGATTAATTTTATCCTTAATATACTGACATTTTTATTTTTGCAGATTTTGTTTTTCTCCCGGGACAATTAAATAAGATTTTTTTTTTTGCAGGCCTAAATTATAGTGGCCCCATTAGCCACTAAATTTAGATTTAATTTTAGTTTATTTTATTTATTTATTCTTCGGTTAATAAATGGGTTGTAATCTTTTCTCCTCCCTCCATTTCTTTGTATGTTTTATTTATTTATTTTTCTGTCTAATTGTGATGTTACTTGTGGATGTATATAATAGCATGAAAAAATGGATTAATTAACAAACTTGGACTACATTATAAAATTTGGAACTTGTTTGGCAATTATAATTTTGCATGTTAATTAAGGAAATAATTAAAAATAATAAAACATAGAACACAAACAGAGGCTGATCGCTCGGTCAAGTGGGTATTCTAAAAGCTCATACCCAATTTTCGGACCCAGTCTCTGGGGACGGCTACTGGGCTCCCTCCGTGGGATCTAGTTACTGTATAAGTGTCCCGGATCTTACCCGGGTGGCAACTCCTTTCTCTGATCTACGGCCAAAAGGCTTATGTTTGTATTCCTAGTGGGCCTTAATCCCACACAGTGCCATGGTCACGGAACACTTGGGTGCGCGCTGAACCTCACTGCCTACAGTATATATTTTTATATTTTTTTACAATTATTTATATACTATTTTTTATTTAGCAATTTTTATATTAGGTAACATATATATTTATATATAAATATTGATTTTGAAGTTATAAAATTATCTAAATTATTTTTAAAATATTATCAATTTAATTTCTTTAATCATCAAAAATAAAAATTATTTGGTATTTGTACATTCGAATTTATTTATAAAATATCTTGCATAATTTTTAAGAATAAACTAATTATTTTTTACTATCATTAAAATAACATTTAATATATAATTTTGTTTTCAATTATAGATGTTTTATGCATTGATATTATTCAAATGATATAAAAAATATTTTAAAATATAAAATGATATCATTATATATTATATAAAATATTTTTGTTACATATTTTAAAATATAAAATACCAAAGTTGTAAAATTAAATCTAGTATTGTTGTAGGAACTGCTCTAAACATTTTTAAAGTAATATCATATATGTTAGAAGTAAACTTTTCATTGTTTAGTCTTCGATATTCTTCAATAATATGATACATTTCATACTTTTGAAGAAAAATTATAATAATTTTGGCATATTTCGCTTGAGGATTGTGAAACCGGATTCCATCAAACATGAACACCTGGTCTGATTGCTCGTAAAGCAACACACTTAGCTTCCTCACTCAATATGTTTCCGCTAAAAATAATTTTTTTGAAGTTGATTGTTGACATGAATTATATGAACATTAATATTGTCAGTATCCACGATCCTCATATTTGCTAACTCATTCATTAAATTAGTCATATGAGTACGTTTATGTAGAAGTATGTATTTTTATTGGAGTTCTAATTAAACATACCATTATTATTATCTATAAAAATAGGAGAAAAGAAGAGAAATTATATGTTTATTGTGTATGAACCTCTCTATATATATAAATATTATAAATAAACTTATGTGTATGTTAAAATTTTTTATAAAGGATACCTGTCGTTTTATTATTTGTATTTTCTATTGTTACAACACATTTTTTTTTATTGAGTAATACAATATTTAGCTGAGTAAATTGCTCATTTATTTTAATATAATCATTGAACTACATCTATTATGAAATAATATTTAATATATTAAAAAAATAATGGACACACACACATATACACACACACACACACAAAAAGTTATTAATATGAAAATTGAAATATATTATAGAAATAATTGTACAAAAATAATAAAAATATATATAAATAATTATTTTCTATAAATTTTTTGAATACGCTAAAAAATTAACTATTTATTCATTGTTTTTCTAATTTTATTTATTGTAAAGTTCAAATTTTGTATGATTGAATGCTAATTGAAGTTTATTTGATAATTATTTTTCACTGGGAAAACTTTTTACTTTTTTTTTGGCATTATTTAATTTTTCCACAAATATTTTTATCTTTAAAAAAGAAATAGTGATTTGAAAAATTAGAAAATTCAATAAAATTACAAAATTTTTGTGTTAGGTTATTGAAGAATTTTTTTATTGAATGTGTTGCACTTAGTTTCTTTATTTTTTATTTATTTTGGAAAACAAAAAAATAAACTTTATTTAAGTCTATAACTTATATTAATATTATACATAATTCAAAAAACAAAAATATATACTTTTTTATATTTAGTATATGTAATATAAGTGTTGACACTTGGGTTGGCCTGACCGAAGAGCAAAAAACCGATGATGAAAAATTGACAAAACAAGCCCAACAGTGTGAAATATGGTCTCTAGCCCTTTTAAAAGAAAGCTCAAAGCCCATTCAGCCCAGTAAGCTCAGTCCAGTCAGTATCAAAACCCACAAAGCTCAGCTAAAGAAAGTTATAGAGGCGCCGCCTCAGCACTAAGGCGATGCTTCTGTAGGCCTCTAGTCCACAGATGCGCTACCTCTTCACTCAAGCAGCACCTTAGTGGTGTCTATTCCAAAAAAAATAATATTAACTTTTTGAAAGTGGCGTGAATCTCTCAACACCAACAGCCTATAAAACCACATTCCTCCGGAATGTGATAACATAGGCTGGAGGTGGAGAAAAAAGCAGGAGAGAGAGAGGTGGAGAGGAAGAATAAAAAGAGGAGATCATAAAGGAAAAAGGGAGGATTTTTTTAGGCTTTTGAAAAAAAAAAAGCAACGCAGAAAAAAGAGCGGGGAGAAAAAAAAGAAAAAAAGCAGAAAAAAAAGAAAAAGGTAGAGGAGAGGAGGCTATTGTAGTTGTGTTTGCTTTCTTAAAAGGAGAGGCCAGAGATTAAGTTCACACTTTTTTGGAGCTTTCCAACAATCAATACCACCTTTTGAGGGCTTAAAAAGGGAGGCAATCGTAGTTTTAAACAGTAGGCTCTCTTTGATTTTTCTCACTTTTATGTATTGCATAATTTATTTAAACTCAAACCAATTTCAGTATAAATTTGAGAACAATATTGACTCTAAAATAAACCTATGGTTACTATCTGTCTTATGTGTATGAAGTAATTCTGCATTGTATTGATTGTTTGTATTCCAATATTCTGCAATTTTAATTTTGATATTGTGTCAAGTCGTAGAGGTGATGTCTTATCATTAGGGCACTACCTGATGTCGTTAAGGCGACGCCTTAGTTGGACGTGGTCATTTTGTTTAGTTCGTTTGTGTTCATGTATTCTGTGAATTTAATTTTGACTGTGTCAGGGTGTAGAGACGACACCTGATGTTGTCGAGGCAAATTTCTATCGCCTTAACAACTGCTGAGGTGACTTCTCATCGAAACAGAATTGTTCCTATTTTGGTCGTATTTGTTCTTTATTTCTTTCAGTTATTTAGGCATGTTGTAGGACACTTTGGTGTGTTAAGGCAATGTTTGTTTGCCCCAAAATTATATTTTTTGCACAATCTGTTTAATTTAGATTCCTTTCCAATTAGGTTGCAATGATCCTGTATATGTTATTTGCGTTAGAAATTTATATATATATTTTTATATAGACTTACTTTATGTAATATTTACCATTGATTCTTAAAGTTATAACATACTGAATTGTGTTTTTTTGTTGGCATTTTATTTTCATGAGGCTAACCATTAGTTTTGACATGCAGAATCAAGAATAAGTAGTAGCACTTTGATCATTTTAATTTTACATTTGCCTGGATTTAGTTTTATTTTATTGTGTGTACAAAAAGGTTGTATCTTTTTTCCTCCCTCCATTTCTTTGCATGTGTTTTTACTTATTTATTTTATTCATTTTATTTATTATTATTTGTGGATGAATACCTTACTGTGATGGATGAATGTTGTGGACTTAATGGCATGAAAATTGGTTAATTAATAAACTTGGGCTAAATTGTAAAATTGGAATTTGTTTGGAGGTAATTGCGATTTCACATGTAAATAAAGAAATAATTAAATGGTTAAAAATAATAAAATACAAAATACAAACGGAGGTTAATCGAAAGGTCGGGTGGGCATTCTAAAAGGCCATAGCTAATTTCCAGACTCAATCTCTGAGGATAGCTGTTGGGTTCTCTCCGTGGGATCTAGTTGCTGTATAAGTGCCCCGGATCTCACCCGAATGGCGACTCTATTCTCCGATCTAGATCCGAAAGGCTCGTGATTGTATTCCTAGTGGACCCTGAGCCTGCACAGTGCTGTGATTGCCAAATACTTGAGTGCGTGCTGAATCCCGTCGCCTACAATAAGATATTTCAAACATTCCATTTCACCACTTTGAATTGGAAAACGGGATGTAGACTTTTGTCCTCTAGTCATTTGGTCATTCAAATTGATACAAATCATTTTTTTAACTACATATAATGGATTTTTTAAAAAACAAATACCACAAAACATAACATATTTCTTTAAAATATAAATTGGCAAAAAGTCTTATCATACTCTAGCATGATAATCGCGGTGATGCTGCAAACTATTTCAATTTTATAATAAATAAAATTATTAAAAAAATAATTAATTACTTTTTTTTTTATATTTAGCAAATTTGTAAAAAAAATAATATATATATATATATATACTTTTCATTAGGGGTGGCCACGGTTCATGAACCGGCCGGTTCCGGTTCGGAACCGTCGGTTCACGGTTCGACCTAAGGTGGAACCGAACCGGAACCGGCTTAACCCCGGTTTCGGGCCGGTTCCAAATCGACCGATTTCGGTTCACGGTTCTGGTTTTTACGCACTGTAAAAAATTGTATTATTTTAGAAAATAAAATATACCGCGAGTAAAAGAAAATTATGTAGAATTTTATAAAGAGTTGTAACTTGTATTTTTTGAATTTTTGACATAATTTATTTTTTTCATAAAATGAACCAGAACCGGCCGGTTCGGAACCTGAACCGGCCGGTTCGGAACCGGAACCGCCGGTTCACGGTTCCAGAATGGTGGAACCGGCCCCGAACCAGTTCCACCCTCGGTTCAGGGCCGGTTCAGCCCGGTTCCGAATTTGACCGGTTCCGATTCTGGATTTGACCGGGCCGCTTCCCGTTCGGTTCCGGGCCGAAACCGGCCCTTGGCCACCCCTACTTTTCATCATTTTTGTACGATTATTTATATAGTATATATATTTTTAATAGTTTTTATATTTAATGACACATATATCTATATCGATTATTTTTTAATATAATTATTTTAATATTATGAATTATTAATTTTTTTTTAAAATAGTGTGAATTTAATATTTTTAGTCATCAAAACAAAAAATTGAAATTCATTTATTATTTATGTGGGGTATTAAACCACACAGGTCACTGAACTTTCATTAAATTTCAAAAAAGATACCCAATTTCAATTTGTTTCTTTTCAATCACTGAATTTTGATTAAATTTCAAAATCGATATCCAATTTTCAAATTGATCCCCAATATTTTGCCCAAATTTTACATTGGCCCTTATAATTTTTTTTTTATCCAAATTGGTTTATGGAACCGGACTGAAACCGTTCATTGGCCGGTTCGGAATCGGCCGGTTCCAGTTCTGAACCGGATTTAAATTTTTATTATTTTTTTACTTTTTTTATTATATTTAAATATTTTAAAATATTATAATAATTTTAATTAAGTCAAAAACACAAACATAATAAAAAAAATTGGAGTTAATAATTTTTAAATAATAAATAAATTAAAATTAACACTGAAAATAATAGAAAATAATTTTTTTTGGCGGTTTGGAACTGGAACCGCTGGTTCACGGTTCCAAATTTTTTGAACCGGCCCGGTTCCAGGTTGACCGGTCAGGTTCTGGTTCGGTTCTGGGTCTTAACCGGCCCCTGGCCAGGCCTAAACGAATACAATTTTTTGCATATAATTTTTTAATTTGATTCAAAAAAATTCTTATTCAATATTTTTCTAAAAATTGATTTTAATGGTTTAAAATTTTATTTGATTTAATTTTTTATATTCAACTATTGAATCAAATTTTAGGTCAATTATCAATATTCTATTCATATTAATAAATAAAATTTTTCTTTTTTTTTTCAATATATATTACTTGATTGTAAAATTCTTAAAAATTCAAGAAAAATTTTAAAAAATTATTGTGTAGGTTTAAA